>CATQJL010000305.1:26678532-26766255 GCA_958299035.1 Cylicocyclus nassatus | reverse complement strand
AAGAAGCTCATGGGTCTGTCTTTCCCTCGAGATCACTTAACTGCCTTCAAAGGCAGAAGTTCGGTTTTTGCAGAATAAAATGGCCACAAGTGAATTTCAAACAAGTTTCTGTAGAATAAACATTGACACCCAGAAAATTTCAGCGGAAGTAACTTGCTGGCTGAGCTTATGAGTCTTTTCCCTCCGAGACCAAAAGGGTCAGAAGTAAATTTCAAGCATGTTCTGTATAATCACTGACCCCCAGAGACTTCTGGCGAAAATATCTTGCTGCCTGAGGCCAGAATTCTTTTTTCACTCGAGACCAAGCTCCCTGTCTTTTTTGCTTTTAGGAACAGAAGTGGTTTTTAAGTTTGTGGTTCTTGCGAAGTTTGGGGGCCAAAAGTTTCAATGAAAATGTCCTGTCAGATGTAGCTCATGGGTCTGTCTTTCCCTCGAGACCACTTTTCTACCTTCAGAGGCAGAAGTCTGGTTTTTGCAGAGTAGAATGGCCACAGGAGAATTTCAAACAAGTTTCTGTAGAACAAACATTGACACCCAGAAAATTTCAGCGGAAGTATCTTGCTGGCTGAGCTTATGTCTCTTCCCTTCGAGACCAAGCTATCTGTGCTGTTTTGCTTTTGAGGGTAGAAGTATGGGTTTTGCAAAGTAGAATGGCCGCGAACTTCAAACAAGTTTCTGTATAATAAAACATCGACATCCAGAAACTTCTTGCGAAAATATCTTGCTCTAAGGCCATAATTCTTTCTTCCCTCGAGACCAAGCTCCTTGTGCTTTTTTGCTTTTAGGGCCAAAAGTGTGGTTTTTGCGCTTTTAGGCCCAGAAGTGTGGTTTTTGAGTTTTGTGCTTTTACCGAAGTTTGGGAGTCAAACGTCTTAGGGAAAATGTCCTGTCGGACGAAACTCATGGGCTGTACTTCCCTAGAGGACAAATTCTCTGTGCTGTTCTGCTTTTAGGGGCAGAAGTACTGGTTTTTGCGAAGTCTAGGAGGTCAAACGCCTTGGCGAAAATGTTTGTCGCATGAAGCTCATGGTTCTGGTCTCATGGTCTTTTCCTCAAAACCAAGCTATCTGTACTGTTTCGCTTTTAGAGGAAAAAGTGTGGTTTTTGCAAAGTAGAAAGGCCAGAAGTAAATTTCAAGCAAGTTTTGTATAATCATTGACACCCAGAAACTTCTGACGAAAATATCTTGCTGCCTGAGGCCATAATTCTTTCTTACTTCGAGACCAAGCTCTCTATCTTTTTTGCCTTTAGAACCAGAAGTGTGGTTTTGGGGACCAAAAGTTTCAGTGAAAATGTCCTATCGGATGAAGCTCATGGGTCTGTTTATCCCCAGAGACCACTTTTCTGCTTTCAGAGGCAGAAGTATGGTTTTTGCAGAGTGGAAAAACAGAAGTAAATTTTAAGGAAATTTCTGTGTAATTAGATACTGACTCGTAGAATTTCTTAGCGGAATATCTTGCCGGCTTAGTTTATAAGCTTTTTCTTCCCTCGAGACCAGGCTCTTTGTGCTTTTCTGATTTTAGGGGCAGAAGTAGGATTTTTTAAAGGTAAAGGCGGGCCAAAGTGAATCTATGATAACTTTAGGTAAATTTACCGTCTTCGTCAATTCCGAGTGTGATTATAGAATTCTCAGCATGCTCACTTACCCTGGACCGGTGCCATCTCAGCCTCGTAGCTTCAGTTGAAAATGAAACAATAAAAGTAATGGGTAATCTCAAAAACGGTCGCTATCTTTGCAGTGAGCGTGCTCATATACAACTTTGTGCCAAACCCTGCAGCTCTAATTTTACAAAGAATAGAAAGTCGACAGAAATAATGGGTACTTTCAAGAACACTTATTACAATCGTAATCGGCATGCTCGCTTTTTCCCATGTGCCAAATCCCAGTTTCGTGGCTTAAACTTTGCAAAAAATCGATAAAGCCAGTGAAGGTAATTGATAACTTGTAAAATAAGAACGTGTTCGTGAGCAGCATGCTCAATTACCTGCCTGTACCAACACCCCCAGCGCCTGGTTCGAACCTTGCAAAAAATCGATTAAACAGTAGAAGTAATGGGTATTTTTTGAATTGGTTATCATATTCGTAATCGGCGTGCTCGCTTGCTCCCATGTGCCAACTCTTAGCACCGTAGCTCAAACCTTGCAAAAAAAAACCGATAAAATGATAAAAGTAATGGGCATTTTTCAAAATGGTAATCATATTCGTAATCAGCATGTTCGCTAACCCCCCTTCGGCAACTCCTAGCGCCGTAGCTGGAAGTTTGCAAAAAATCGATAAAATGATAAAAGTAATTGATAATTCTAAAAACTAATATTGTATTCGTAGCATGTTCGTTTACCCCCCTGTGCCAACTCCCAGCCCCGTAGTTCAAAATTTGCAAACAAATTGATAAAATGATAAAAGTACCTGATAATTCTAAAAACTAATATTGTATTCGTAATCAGCATGTTCGCTTACCCCCGCTTTGCCAACTCCCATCCCCGTAGTTCAAAATTTGCAAGCAAATTGATAAAATGATAAAAGTAACTGATAATTCTAAGAACTAATATTGTATTCGTAATCAGCATGTTCGCTTACCCCCCCCCCCTGTGCAACTCCCAGCCCCGTAATTCAAAATTTGCAAGTATTCGATAAATTTGGTAGAAGCAGTAACAAGTTTCCATACTGGAAAACGACAGACACGAAAACACCATCGACCAGAAAAACACCATCGAGGACGTACAGACAGCATCCACTAGCGTACAGACAAGTACACCATTCGGTTTTATATATATAGAAGGATGATGATGATGGTCAAATGGAACGTGCACTCCGAGATGATCAAAAGTTGCGATGGTTTCTTCTTCCCGAGCCATGGTCAAAGATGAAAGCTCGAGGACGAGCTTTGCTATGTGGACATGTCGAGACGCAGACTAATTAGATGGTCCGACAGTCCCCACGAACTGGGCGGTGCCCAGAATCTCCAGATGAGCTGGCACTCCCCGGGTGCTCGGTGGTCCTCTCCCCATTAATGTACCCCAATTTTATATATATGCTATAATGATAAAATCATCTAGTCAAGAACTGTTCTGTTAAGATGTAATACAATAGGGTAGAGGGATCAAGTTCCGAGAATAGCTAACTCGTTAGACTTGACAGGTGCTCCAAATTCGACTCAATTTTCAGGTCATCTTATTGTTAGCAAGCTACTGACTCAAATTCTCGAAGGTACCTGCTCAAAGGTGTTTATGCTTGTAGCTGCTTACCTAAGCAAATCTACGCTCCTTGAACAATTCTGAGGTTGTGCAAAATTAACATTTGAAGAACATATGACGCATAAATAGCTAGGATTTCGGATAGGCTGTTTACAGCTTTCAAAGCTCATTAGAACTTTGGAAGGAAAAATCTCATATACTGACTGCAGGAAAAATACTCACAAAAACATTTCAAAAGTATGCAAAATGTATGAAAAGCTTTTTAAGTTTTTCAGTTATTTGAGGTCCACAGTAAAATATGATGGACCAAAATGCACTCTTGGGCACGGTCTAGTAGTAGACGTCTGCATAATGAATGACGTTTGTGATTACCTCTTGAATGGCATGCCACATATTTCAGAGATGCTAAACATCCGATTTAAGAGTTCATATCATTCACTGATCTCTTGCACAGAATCAACAATATTTTCTAGGGAAAGACAACGTGACGCCCGGTCCAACAAAATGTTGCGCGATCTAGACTGTGCTTGAATTACCGCTTGAATTACTAAAAGAAACACAGAGTAAAGTTGCTATCGAGTGAGCAGATCAGCTCCGACGATTATGAGAAGTAAAACAGTTGAAATACCAAAGACTGCAACTATTCTGCTAGAATTCCTGACAATTTTTTGAATGACATGGGCATTTCAACCGAAGCGCTTATTCAAAAAAATCACAGACAGAGATTGTCCAAACTGAATAGAAATGTTTGCGAGAAATTTCCAAAAAGAGATTTAGTGCAGTTTGTTTGAGAATAAAACATTTGTGAAGCATTTCATGAAGAAGTTTGGAAAACTTGGACTTTCTTGCTGAGGTAAGTTAACAGAAAAATTAGTTTGCAGAATAAATCTATCGAATAAAGATTTGGCGCAACTGTCTTAAAATGAGGAAACAAATCTGGCGCTCGAGAAATGAAATGTTGGTGACTGCGACTTTTTTTTGAAATATCTGACTTTTTTGAAAAACTTACGGTGCACTCCAGATTAAAACTCCATAGTAGGGATAGAGAAGCTTGAATTGTGAAGTAAGACAAAATAGATCTGCTAACAATTTCGGCGGCACTTGTTGGGAATGAAAAATGCTAATCATTGATGAAAGTCTTAAAAGAGTTTTTGCTCAAAGGATTAAAACGGACTCGATGAAGTTACTTGTGGGAACCCATCAGAGGTTCTCAACTTGAATATTTGGGAATCATTATAAAAAGGTGCTTTTTGCAAAGTTGCTATGGAACAACAGAATGTGTAGCTTTTTGGTTTATGAAGTTTTGCATTTTTTGCAATCTATTGTAGTAGTATTGAAGGAATATAAAGATCTGAGAGAAATTGTGCCCAAACTGTTCCAATTCAGCCGAAATTGAGTTGCTCACGTAGAAGCGATTCGAACTATGCGAAAGTTAGCTTGTCTAGTGACTTCTTTGGTTATGCTTAATCAACATTGTGATTGCACATTTTGGGCCATGCCACTTGATCAACATCGTCTGGGACAGGCATCACTGCTTGTGAGTCATCAGCTCGGTTCGCTTGCACCGGCACAGAACGACGGTCGGATGTTTACACCTCTGGCGCGAGCGATGACGTCAGGGGGTGATTGCGCTTTATATATAGTAGGTAGTAGGGTATGGTCCGATCTGGCAAGTTTGGCCATGTCGAGCACGGCAGTCGGGAAGCAGAGCCCGACTCGTCGAGATTGGGCTCTGCTGCCCGACTGCCTGCCCGACATGGCCAAACTTGCCAGGTTGGACCATTTGATAAATCACGGGTTGGCGCTCTCTCCTGTCCGGGCTCTCGTTAACAATGGCCCGAACGGCAAGTGGGAGATTGATAAGTACTCTCCAGATGAACGTTATACTTTCGCACGAATAGACATTTTATTCTGCTTCGCCTGAAACCCGTTGGAGACCAAAATTAGTTGATACCTACGACATCGTCCCGAGGAATGCATTGGTGATATACGATCTCTACAATACCACCCGTAATTTGTGAAAAAAATTGGCGGCGGCACTTAACTCACGCGGCGCCGCCGCAGTTAAGTGACAAGCGCCGCGTCGCACGACGAAGTTAGGCGAAAAAGCGGCACTTGCCGCCTAACTTTGTCGCGCAACGCCTAACTATTTCATAAAAAAGACCTTATTCTTGATTAAAAATTTATGAATTCTATATATAAGAGTATCATTCGACTCAGCTCGGTGAGGTGCATCTTCCAGTATACAGATGTGCCTAATTGTGGGATATAGGTTTTTTTCTTGGAATTTCAGTGTTAATGGATCATTCAGTGTGCTGATTCCAGAGGCTACCTACACATTCTGTTGAAGCACTGCAGAAATAGGGGGTGTAGTTTAAGAGCCCATTCAGCACGGACATGTGTAAGGCCCCGGACAGACTTCACGCGATTTGATCGTCGCGACTAAATCGCGACGAGACATCTGTTACAACATCATTCCAGCCAATCAACTTGCATTTCCCTTTGTGATACTTTTCCAGGCTGAAATTTTTGAATGTGAAATGAAAATGAATGGAAATCTCGGCGACTGAATCGCGACGATCAAATCGCGTGAAGTCTGTCCGGGGCCTAAAACTGAGCTTTTCTCGGCGAAGTATGACTGGTCCCAAAATGCAGGAAGACAAAGGGGAATGGTTGGAATTGCATGAGAAGCACATATCGTGGAATGCCGCGCGTGCTGTGCAATGCACAATACCACCCACAAAACGGGAATTTCGCGAAATTCCAGAAATTTCGCGATTCCGGAATATCGCAAATTATGCAGCGCCATAACTTCCTTCGGGATGAATATACTCTAAGTCCGAAAGCAGCATTGTGTTCAGCTCGTCAAGGCGAATCTTTCGACATAATCAATGTCATCTATATCTCGTTTCTAGTTTTCTCAAATTCTCCTAAGGTCCCTTCGCAAGTATGTAACGCAGCGCCATTCCATTTACACTGAAATTCCAAGAAAAAAACCTATATCCCACAATTAGGCACATCTGTATACTGGAAGATGCACCTCACCGAGCTGAGCGAATGATACTTTTATATATAGAATTCATAAATTTTTAATCAAGAATAAGTTCTTTTTTATGAAAAACTTAGGCGTTGCGCGACAAAGTTAGGCGGCAAGTGCCGCTTTTTCGCCTAACTTCGTCGCGCGACGCGGCGCTTGTGACTTAGGCTCCCGCCAGAGTGCCGAAGTTATGCCAGCGCTACGCCAGCATTTCGATCGATACACGTGTATTTCGTTGGGGCGGGGCTAGCTGACGTCCCCAACGAAATACACGTGTATCGATCGAAATGCTGGCGTAGCGCTGGCATAACTTCGGCACTCTGGAGGGAGCCTTAACTGCGGCGGCGCCGTGTGAGTTAAGTGCCGCCGCCAATTTTCTTTTCACAAATTACGGGTGGTATTGTATCTAGGGCATTAAAGTGACTCGAATGGAATTTGCAGCCTAGTGGACAAGGTTGCTTGATTTTCATAATCGCTATCTTTAGAGAAGTGGGTAAGCCGTTTGACCACTTTGCCTCACTTGTCAATTCCAACAAGTGACAGATACTACAACAGCAAAATCTCACAAATCAAAATAAACTGATATTCTTGAGGAATATAGGTCCGTTTCTTGCCTTACATCACTCAAAGTATGCCATGCAATAACTCAGACAATCGCAAATGACTTCCGGGAAAACCTGAACATTCAAAAGTTCCGGAGAGACGCTCCTATTCGGCCTTGTGGGTGGAACCCATCCTACCTGGCAGGAGTTCCCATCGGAAGTTTCAAAGGTTTAGTTTCCCACGAATTCATTTGCGATTGTCTGAAAATGCGGAGAATCATGCTAAAATGCTCTTCCATATGGCAGGAAATTAGGACGGACCAAAAATATACTCTTGTTTTTATTGAACTATATTTTCAATCCAAAATTCCAATTAAAGAGATTTACTTAACAAACGAACAATTTATTCTGGTTGTCAATTCAATCACTTGCGTTCAAATATAAGCCTGAGCGTTTTTTCTGAATCAACGTTTCACACCAGCTACATAGTCGTAGGACATCATCACGCTATGCTGCATGGCTGTAGAATCTATAGAACGAGATATTTTCACAAATGCATGCTCAGTAAGACCCAGCAACTCACTTCCTCTCTAGTGTCACGGCTAGAAAAACTCAATCTTTCAGGAACTAAGAAAACCAATTATCATTTGGAAAAATCTGCAGTTTCTTCTTAGAAAATGTTGGAATGGTTTAACTAAGTGCGGGACTAGGAAGAACAGAAAACGATTTTGTCAAGAAGCTAGAATTTTGGGAGGTGACGGTCGAAAAAAATGAGGTAAAAGAAGTATACAGAGATATTTGCTTGGTTATAAGTTATGTAGGGGTAAGAAACTCAGAATTTTGATTCTGAATAGGTCCTTAAAGGATTCAAAGTACAATATAATTATATAATAATAATATTATTATTAGTAACTATAAGTTATTAATAATAATTATAAGTTACTCTTCTCCGTCTAGTTAGAGGCACCATGAGTTCTGATGCGCTGCGATGGAGTGATCACTAACCAAATAGTAGAACGCTTCGCTGTAGATGACAGGTTCCGAAGCCAAAATTGCTTCAAACGGCAAATCGCCAGAGGCAGTTTCACCATTCAAAGATTTTATTTTTGATGGATTTTGGACGGGTGCTTTTATAATATTAGGTTGTCCCGAAAGTTTTGTCGGTTTTTTTAAACCACTGTAAAACCACGCACAATGAAGATTTGAATGAGTTTCAACATGCATTTGATGCAGCTCTTCCTTCTCTTTCTTGTGGATACACTATCATACCATAATCTTGTATGCTTTGATAATTGCCAAAATTCTCCAGTTGTTAATTTTACCTGCTCAAAGCTGAGCTAAAAAAGCTAGCTTCAAAAATTTCATTACAAAGTTTTGAAAAAGACTAAGTATGGGTCAAATAGAGCAACTCTCGGGCTACAAGTTCATATTTTTAGATTCTCCTAATCTGCTGATTCTAACTTCAAAAAAATTATTTCTCCAGAGGCCTTGTTTTTAGCGAAGTCATGAAACGCGTAATTGCAGCAAAAGCATGGAAGCTTTTGAGTTTTTGCGAATTCAAACTTGTTTGTTATTTAACATCATTTATGCAACATAACCAAGTTTGATTTGCTTCAAAAATCAGCTTTTTGGAATTTTCGGTAATTTTACGTGTAAAAAGGTGTTTAAAAAGCCGCGGTTTTTCTCAAATAAATAATTATCACGGACATTATAAACGTGGCCCACGTAATCTAAAACAGGTACAATGTAGCCAAAGGTTTGCCCTACATAATAGTCACCAGCGCCATCGAAAATACCAAGACAAAAATTTTAAAAGTTCAGGAAAGTTTTGGCGCTACTGCTGAGGTGCTCAAAAAGCCATGGCGATAACATCGTAAAGACGGAGTAGATCAGGGAACAAATAAAGCTATAAGAAAAAAGATATAAAAATGAATAGAATTACACCTAGGCCGTCCATTAATTGATGTTCTGTGAGGTTTGGTGAGCGATGAAAAAACCGACAAAACTTTCGGGACAACCTAATAGATGGTGTGAAAGTACTGAGTAGGAAAACACTTTTCAAAATAAGTAAATTATGGAGACTTTGTCTTCGTAAAATACAAATTCGACAGTCTTATTCCAATAATCATTTCTAGATAGTATTTCACAAGCATCACTTAATGGGTGAAGCTGTCCATGCTGCCCTTTTAAAACAACTTTCCAGCATTAGAGTTTAACTCTGAAGGCATTCTTGGTTATTTGATCTGTGACCCCCCTTCCCCACTTTACTAAAAAATGCTCACTCTTTTATATGTTGCAGAGGCCTTTGGTGGAAGAATGCGATAGCAAGCTCCTGAGATTTCGGTGTAATCAGCCGTACATAGATTTTGAGGACGACTCAGTAATCCTAGGGTGAGCATTTACAAAGAATTGTCCAATTTTTTTCCAAATACCTGTAGTAGATGTCGATGAGTGATATACTGTTGCTCCACTAGATACTGTTCCTGTACCCTTTTCAACAGAGTCGGACTGAAACAGAACTAATGTTCACCAACTCAATGCAATCAGAATGATAATTTCCTATCTCAGACGTGTATATTTAGGGCTAATGGACTTTTGCAAAATACCAAGCTTGGTACATGCCCGTGATCGAGCCGAACTGGCTGAAAAGTTCATAAAAACTAACGCAAATGAAAAAGTGCCATACTTTTTCGGAATCTGGGACCGTTCCAGCTGAGTACAAACTGTGTTTTAACACAACTTTTGTTCATGTAAGTCCTCGCGATTTTTTCGTGGATTGCAACTGCGTCTTGGAGGTTCCCGAACTAAGCCAAATATTTTCACGCTTCGTCAACGTTTTTTATCTCCTTGAAAATTTTCGCTGGCAGCGCGATCCTGCTCCGACTGTGAGCGCGCCTGTTAACGAATGTTTCATTTCCAGCGAACCTTCGCTGTTTCATTATGCTTGCTTTATTTTTCAGTTTCTTTTTGAATTCTAGTCCATTCAAGTGGTAATTATTAGTTCGTCTCTCATTTGTGACCGATAAGAAGGGAAGGTGGAGGAGGCAAAGAGGGAGGGGGAGGGGGAGTGTAAAGTGAAAAAGGGAAGGTGGGGAGAAGTGACAGAGGAGGCCCGGATGCGTTGGGTTACCGTGACATTGTATCATGAAGTACAACGCGCTCGGCACATGCCGACAGAGGGATTTGAAAAGACTGAAAGATATTTGGTGGAACAAATGGTCAAGAGGTATTGTTTCTTACCACTTATTCTAAGCTTGAGCACATATACAAAAGAATAGTAAGGTGCAATAAAAAGCTCCAAAAAGATCAAAAAAGAACTTTGAGGACTTTGTACTACTTTGCGAAATCAAACAGGCGTGGCTTCGCTTCGAAAGATTTCACTGGCTGTTGCCAAGCCCTATGTATTACTGCAAAGACGCCACGACGACAACATACAGGGTATCCCAAAAGTGAGTACATACTTTTTAATTGTCAATATCTCTCTTCGAAATGGGTTCTTTTTGTGAGTTAAGTACCATTGTGCAGGGGAGGCTTCAACTTAGACTTACACTATCATTCGAATCACCGGCCCGATCGCTCTTAATTACGATAGGATTACGATAAGAACTTCCAGCATGTGAAACTATCGTGAAATATGCCATCTGACAAAATTTATTTCAAATAATTTGGGAGATCGTGTATCAGGGTTTTCGCCCACGCTGATTCCACTACACAGCTTTTTTACGAGTGTTTTTAGCTTTTTCGACGGTGTAATCACATTTCTGACAACTACTGGGAGTTCGGTTATTACGGTTTACCTGAAATAACTTGGAGAGAAGCATCAAGTGAAGTGGAATTTACACGTTCGAAATTAGCGCTTTCCATTACCTTAGTGTAAGGGTTTTGGCTTGTTTGGTTTTGTTCCGAGGCATAGTATGGCTTCCAATGTTCTAAAATCTTTGTCGAAGTTCCTGCACTAAACCTATATTAATGAAGAGCGATCGGTGATTCGCTCGGCACTGTAAATCTAAGCTGAAGCCTCTTCCACACAATATTACCTGATTGGCGGAAAAAGACACGATGGGAAGAGAGATATTAACGGTTGAAAAGTTTGTACTTACTTTTGGGACACCCTGCATATCATGCAATTTTTGATTACTCAAAATCTGAGGAAATCGACAGATGAACTGCATCTCTTCTATATACATCAAGTAAGGATTTACTTCTATTACCAAGCAACGACGAGGGGGGCAATAGTGTAAAAAAATCTTTGAAGCACCGTTGGCCGTCTAATTGAACGTTGAGGAAATGCAAGGGACATAAACGCGATTATCGCTTCTTTCTACAAGTCAAAATTTACCATCGAAAACGGCAGCTGGTAACTGCTTGAGCGAATCAAGGCATTACATTGGTAATCAGATGACAACTTATTCTAGCAATAGGTATAGGCACTGAACAGCCAGGTATTGTTGTTTAGTGCAAATATGGGGAGGGGAGGGGAGTTCCTCCTGATGTGTAAGATATCCACTATTTGGAATGTTTGTTTGCACTGATTACTGTGATTAACATCGTATTAGGTAAAGGAAATTATAATGTGGACAAGCACTCTAAACGTCAACGCGGCTTTTCTTCTGTTTTTCAGCAAAACAGGGGGGAACTGTTTTGGAAACTCTTAGAAAACCTAAGAGCTTTTAGACTTGTGTTCCACAGACACTTTAACTTCTTCCAAGTTTTCGTTTCAAATATTATTCCAAATATTTGAGGAAGAACTCATTACCCGCAGATATAGCAAAACTTTTCGAGGGTACAACTCTACAACTTTGACTTCACTTTAGTGGAAAGAAAAAAGTTTCATTAAAACTTGATTTTGTTAATAGAATGGTCGCTGCAGCACCACAGTTCGGAGGTTTCGACGGCTACGCGACTATATAGAACAGTGGAAGTTTTATGTCCAAAACTTCTGGAATCATTTTGAGTGTGAGAGAGGAAGAGAGACTTGAAAGAGAAAAAGATTAGGTCAAGCACAGTTTAGAGCGCTTGTATATCAATATTCTGTCTGATTCGAGGACAAATCACGAACAATGTAAAGTTCTTATTACCTTTGACGCATCCTTGGAATATGTCTGTTTAGTTGATGGATCCATCGCGTTATTTTCAGTTAGCGATAAAATAGAAATCATGGTTTGAGGAAATCGGCATTACATGCTGACAATGCCAGTCACACATTGCGTGTACGACGTACTCAGAGCCAGCTTTAACAATTTGCGCAAAAGTATGGTGTTCCTTAATTGTGACCTCACGCATGCCACTTTGATGATTGTGCTTATTACGAATATCCACTATGCACACAGCTACCACAATCCCACAGAACGATTTTTCGTTCAAAAAAGCTTACAATTTGCCGCATGTTTAAGCATATACAAACACTTGCGAAAGCATTGAAGAACTTTAAAATTGCGATGTGCAGCAGTACGAATAACTTAATATTCGTAATCTAATTGTCTTGCTACTAGAGTCACGTTATTTCTAACCATTGGATCGTCCCGAAAGTAGTTTCGTTTTCTCCGAACAAGCGTTACATTCCGCGGAACAAAGTTCTATAAATGGTCTTGGTAGCATTCAATGCAGTTTTTCAGGCTGTTTCAGATGATTTTCTTTACGCTGCAATTTAGCAAGAGAGCTCTCAGAAAGTTACCAAAATCCACATTCTATGGTTTTTACCAAGCCCAAGTTTCACTATTTTTTCAAATTTTTGTAGTGATACCACGAAGAAGTTCATGTAAGGATTAATAGAGCAAACCCCGTAGGACACAGAACAATTTTGCTTTTTTCCCCACAAAACGCCACTTTTTGATGGAATTTTCAACAACACAATCGTATTTCAGTTATAAGATACTTTCAAACGCGGATTACGATTTAGCACTAATTCTGCAGAACAAATGAGCGTCATGGATTCGTAATATGAAATCTTGAATCTTATCGGGTACAGCTTGAGACACCCTCAAGAACAAGGATTTCAATGATTTCGCGATTTAAAAAATTATCTGTCAGAAAGAGAGTTGCTCGCCGGTTGATGTTCTATGAGTTTAAATTGACCGAATATGTTTGGTGTCACCAGAAAGATAATTTTGACAATTTCATTAATTAAGCTAAGGAGGAAAAAATGGTTGCATCTTACTGGGTTTGTTCTATTTATCTGTTACATGGGGTTCTTTGAGGAAGCAGTATAAAAATCAAAAAATTGCGAAACTTGAGTTTGACAACGAGCATAGGTCGTGGTTTTTGGCAATGGCTTGTTTGCTGAACAGCAACAGAAAAGAAAAGATCAGAAAAAATCATTTGAAAGAGCATGGGAAACTGCATCGAATGCTCCCAAGGTCTTCTTTGAATCTCTGTTCCGCGATTCGTGGTAGCCGTCGAAAAAGAAACGAAAACGAATCTGGGACGACCTAATTCCGATACAGTTCAATTCAAGATTAAGGATCTTAAAAACTTGCTTTCTTTATGGACGGCGAGGAAGGTGATGTAAGGAAGTACTCAGCGGTGCTCCAATGTTGAAAAAATGTCCATGTTCCATAATAAGACGATGAAGCGTAATTCATTGCTGCAGATGCGCCATCGTAGCTATCAACGGTCGGTTTGATTGCACTCACATACTTTCTGTTTAGATATAGCGAATAAGGCGGGCTTAACGAACTTATGTATGACTCAAAAATTTTTGAAAAAAGCGTTGCATTAGTTATTTTTGTCTCCGAACTTTTTCGAATATCTTGCCAACTTGGACTGCCACTGAAAAAATAGGAATAAAATGAAGAGCTTGGTGTGATTGTGGTATTGACATATCCGGACTCTGACACATTTGCACCAAGATTGGCTGTGTTTGTCTTTTCTGCAAAGGTCTCCGTGTTTTTGATAAAGTCGTTGATCGGTGATGAAGTCTGCAATGCAGTTTTCTCAGATTCCATTTCTTGCGTAACATCATCGATTGCAGTTCTTGAGCTTGAATCTGGAGAAGTCTGCATTTGGATCATTTCCTTAAGCGACGTTGCTCGATCTGGATGTGTTGAGACCTTGCCGAGTTGTTCAAAGGCTGAAATAAGTAATAATGCTGTTATCTTCAATGTTCTGCAAATGCTCACCGCTTGTTCCGCTAGGCGTATCGGAAGACTGAATTTTTATGGGATGCTCAGGCAAAGTGCGCAGGTCGCTCCATGTAACTAAGCCTTTGCTAGTCGATGATGAATAAGTGCTAGGCGTGTTTCTACCAAAGACATCTTCTTCAGCATCGTTTGCCGCAAGGAGCGCTGTCATCATAGGTTTGCTGCTGGATGCTCGCGAAGAAAACTCTTTGGATGTGATTGTCAAAGAGGTTTTTCTGAAAAAAGTGGTCGATGGTAGTTGCCTCTTAGAAGAAGTCTCCTGCGCTGGAGTTTCTTGTGATGTGACGCTGCTGGAGTAGAGGTTGCTCTTTGACAAGTACGTTGTAGCATATGTACGCGTATCAGAAGGAGATTTCATAGAAGTTTCAGATAAGGAAAGACTGGAATCCGAACCAGCTTCATTGATGGATGTTGAATATCTTGATGCAGTATATGATATGATTGGTGTAGATGACTCACCTGGTTCTAGTTTGTTTGTACCTTCTATTGCCGTTGTATATGCCTTCGAAATGATAGGACCTGCATTTTTGGTGCTTGGAAGATATGCTCTTAATGAGCTTTTGAATCCATTTTTTTCTGTATCAAAAATGACAGTACTGCTCGCCAATCCTTGGATTTTTAATGAAGAAGAAAATTTCATCTTCTCTATCGTGGCGGTAGAATGGCGGTGGCGAGTTTCAAAGATTTTCGGAGTTGAGAAAGTTGTGTCACTTGATTCTATTGGATCACTTGATTGCTCTGACGTCACTTTAGTCTGATGCATACTCTCTTCCTTAAACTGAAGGCTTACATTCAGTAAAAAGGATGTGTTCTTTTGAAAAGCGGCAGTGGATGATTGTTGATATTTGGAGCTAAACAATTGTGTGTCATCGTTTGAGATTGAGTCGGCGTGAATGACACGGCTGACTTTGCTGCTCTCAATCAAATCTGCAGCGACAGACGAAAATTGAGTTTGATTTGTTGCTGTAGTTTCTTTATTGGTGGTCGATGTTAAATTTTCGAGTTCACTTGCAGAGACATTAGTAATTCGATAGGTATGATTGGTGAACGTTGCAGAAGAAGCGTTTTCAGTATTCAATCTCGCTGAAGCTGTTGAAGGTGATGCATGTCCTTTGAAAATTGTTGTGTCTGAGTTAATAATGATGTTTGGTAAACTTACTATTGCTGTCGCTGTTGCCGTCTCTTCTGCAGTTGAACTTGCATTTTTCGTTAACTTTATAGTTGCATTTGTTGACAGAGACGTAATTGCTGCTGTTGCTGCTAGTGTTGGTGCAGTCGTCAAAGTCGTTTTTGTGGGAAACGTAAGTGGAACGGCAACCCTCCTTGTTGAATTTATAGTCCCTGCTGTTGCTGCCGGAGAGGAAGCTACATTTGTCAACGTCGTTTTGAATGCATTTCTTTCTATAACATCTGTCGTTTCATCTGATGTATGAATTGTTGAAAACTTTGTCGAAATTGTTGGATTTAAAGCGGTTTGTTTAGGAAAAGTTGTGGTTAAAATGGCATTCGTTGTTGTTGGTTTTGTCGTTGCTATTGTTGCCGTTGGAGTAGAATTTATACTTGTCATCGTCGTTTTTGGTGACACCATTCTTGGAACTGTTGTTGTTTGTTCTGTTAGTTTTGAGGACGTCGTTGCCGTTCTTTCCGGAGTTGTAGAAATTGTCATAAAGAAAGTTGTAAGTGAAGTGCCTATTGTTGTTTTTGCTGCTATTCTTTCTGTCGAACTTGAACTTGTATTTGTTGTTCTAAATATATCTGACTGCAAAACTGTTTCTGCTTTGCCTACTGCTTGAGTTGTTGGAAACGTCATTGTTGCCGTTGTTAGAGTTGCGACTCTTATAAGAGATGTTGTGGGTTCGATTGCTATCGTTGATGGTGTTGTCGAAACTATTTCTGATAAAGTCGAATTTGTTGTTGTTTCGGGTGTTTCAAAACCTGGTGAAGTTGTTGCCTTTTTTGCGGCTCGAGTTCTTGAAGAAGTCATCATTGTTGTTGCGGGAGTAGCTGGTGCGGAAGAGTATGTGCTGGCTGAAGAGACAATCGTTGTTGATGGATGCGCTGTATCTAAGAATGCACTTAACGTTGTCAATGACGGTGCGCTTGTTGTCAAAACTGTTTTTGCTGCTGCGGTCGCTTGATTCGATATCGCAGTTGATGTCGAGATTATAGCGGTTGTTATTGGAGTTGTTGCAGAAGAGTCTGGGTAGATTGTTGTTGTTGTTGTTGTTGTTGCTGATGTTGCTGTATATGCTATCTGCGCTGAAACATCACTAGCCATCGTTATTGGAACAGCAGACGTTGTTGGCGATCTTGTTGTTGACGCTGTTGTAGCTGTTGTTGTCCTTTTAATTGCCGTCGTTGTTGAAGCTTCGGTTGTGCTTTCGGAAAAACTTCTCGCAGATGAAATGGCAGTTTTTGCTGTTGGCATTGTTGTCGCCTTCATATTTAATGTGTCATCCATCGCTGCAGGCTTCGCAAGTGCATATAAAGCAAAGCCTTTGAGAAGCACCCTTTTATCGGAAATGTTGCAGACTGTCCTAATAATGGTATCCCTGTTGTAGCAATCCTTTACCTGCGGGCATGGGCATTTCCCATGATAATATTGCGAGTTAGGACTGGATGCATAAGATTTTTTGATCTCCTTGATCCACTCTCCAACGGAAGGGATTGAAGGAAATTGTTTTATGTTACAAAACTGCAGAGCTTCTTCTGAATCGTTCACCAGCAGTGAAAGCCACTCAGCTGAGATATTGAAACAAGGAAAAATGCAATCGTAATCAAACGCAGAAGTTCGCCGGTACGGTGAAGAGGAGCGGAAGACTCCACATTCTTCTTTTTCTTCTTCTTCTAAAAAAAGACCTTTTCTTTAAGGGCGCTAATTTTTGACTTATTTTTATCAACGACAGTGCGATCAAATGATATTGTGTTGGAATGATACGACTTGATGTACATTTTCGCTTTAGCCTACTGAAAAGGGTTGATCAAAAATTCCATGTTGAAAAGAAACCCACGCCAATTGTACTTTTTGCTGAAAACAGCATTTTATCTAGTGCCGGTAACAGAAGAAGTTAAGAGGAAGAACTTTCTTGAAGTTGATCTTACCCAACGTTACCAGCAGTTACCTGAATCTGTTAACTCTTAGCCTACAGCGCAAAGTTTGCAAAGAAAGGATGCGTGCAAAGTTTGATTCGGATCAAAACAGAACTGAGTTTTCGGAGCAGACGTACGGACACACGCACAGACAGAAGACACATAGGCAGACAGAAATTCAGCTTTGTACGTTAGATACTTACTGGCATACCCTGTCCTAATAAAACCCTAGACAACAACCCTAACGTCATGATGTAAAGAGAGCGAAGTCAGAAGTGATGAACTATACATGCTGCTCATAACCATTCTTGATCACCGGAAAACTCTAGTAACGCGCGATTGAACCCCTCGATAATCTCCTACGGTGCTCATGTCACTGCCATAGGCAACGAATGACCGTGTGTATTAACAAAAGGATTTAGCAAAGGCACATAGTGCAGTAGGGAGGGCGTGCAGGAGTTCCTAGCACCTTCCTAGCACCTTTCCTCGCACCAAGTTCGCACCATCAATCGCACCCAGGAGGATTCTAGCACCTCCGCATCTCAGAGGTCAGGGACCGCCCATTGCTCCACCCATTAACTGCTCTCATTGTGTGGTGAGCAAGTAGAGAGAACAGAGAGTCGGAAATTGAAGTACTGAGAAAGAAAAAATTGAAAAAAAGAAGTAGTTGCCATTTCGTAGTTGAACTATAGGAAATAACTATGAGCATGTGATTTTCACTGATTACAAACTTCAGTAATAAGTACGCTTTATTCAGGTTAGTATCAGAACTTTAGTATGAATGCAGCGCCCAGTTTTTTTCTCAGATTGGCGGTTAGCAGTTCAGATATAAAAAATTATCTCTAAAATATTGCCACTCTCTGGACCGTTCCATTTGGAAATTTGATTGTTTGGAATGAGAAATCGGCTGCTCACGTATATAAATGAATAATAACTAGTGAATTTTCTTGAAGAAAATCGGTCATACTACTGGAATATTTCGAAATTTAAATATTAGATGGCTTTTTGCCAATTTAGATGCTGGCTAAGGGCATTCAGCGTTCGAGTTCTCAAATGACTGTACTTATCGAAGGCTAGAAATCTACTTTTCGTAGATTTGACATTAGAAAAAAATTATTTTGTAACAAGCTTTCGGTTTTCCTTCACTCTGATGTGCTGTTCATATGCTTGGATGTTTGTGCTTGGACGCTTGTTAGACACGTTCTCTTGTTCGGAGATTCGAGCGCTTGACACAAGGTAATATAGCATCTATCATCTATAACATAGCATAACAAAAGATTTCCAAGGAAGCAGGTAAAGGTGGCTAAAAAGTGTTGCTTTACTTTTCTTTAATACATATTTAACACTGATAACTAAGATTTTGTGAATTTATTTGCATTCATTCACTGTTTCTAATGTTTGAAAGAAGATTGCATTTAAATAACGAGGTTTCTCGAATCAGCTTGATTCAATTGGTCCTCACTTTTTATAAATACAAAGATTTCACGCGCTTGCACAATCTAGAATGAGCGCACTTGGAAAGCGGAGAAAAAGGCGGAGCCGTTCCTCGACCTGGGAAGGTGTGATGTCCCTTCCAGGTTTCTCTGAAGGTGCTAATCACTCCTGCAAGGAAAGTCGGCGAGGCTTTGGGAGCTCCTGCCACGCCGCCGCGCAGTAGCGGTCAACTTACATTTAGTACGAACAAAAGATAAGCAGATTTTCCTTGCGTTGGACTCGCATCCGCGGACTTGCCACCTCCGATATGTATTAAGTCGTTCCATAAGTTTCGTAGCGTTTTCATAACCCAACAAAATCATCAATTTTCACTAAAAATCAGTCAATAATGTATTCTTCGACGTAGCGCACGACTTTCTGCCGCATTCCTGTCTGCTTTTCATCTCAATTTTACAAATGGCAGCGCGCCGGGTCCCAAGAAAGTCATCTAACCAGCGCTCAAATTACTCATTGAAATTGAAATGCACCATTTATAAAGTTTGCGAGAGAGCAGAACAAATGATAATTTGATAAAGCGAGGTTTAAGGAGTACAATAGGTACTGAAGTATTTCTTGGTCAATTCTTGCAGGACAATTTTAACGACATTTGCCGTATGAGGTCATGTTTCGTCAAACAGAAAAACTCACTGAATCTCTCTTTTTGCTTTTCTGCGATATGACCTCGTTAAGACGTTGCAGTTGGCTTGAATACAGCATAGTCTTCTTGTCCAGCAATTTTCAGTGCAGAGTCCTGCCCATCCCCCGAAAAGTCTTGTTCAGGGACACCCTGCTCAACCCTTCGTCTTTTGTTGCAATCCAAATATTTTTTCTCATATTGATTGATCCATAATCGGCATGTTCCATAATCGGCAAAATTCTGTGCAAAACGCTTCTTTTTATGAGAAAAAATACGCAGATGTCGAAATTGCTCCTTCTTGCCTTTTAAGATTTCCATACTTGCAGGCCAAGAGATCCGAGTAAATCAGCTTTCCACTCGAATTAGTAGGTACATATGGAGAAAAAATCAGCCCTTTCTAAGGATATACGCATTTTGCCACATATCAACCGCCCAAAGAAGTGAGGACGAAAATGAAAAAGCTACGAAATTATGGAGCGACCTAATACATGAGAGACAAAAATCAAGAGTTCCGTGCAGCATTGCATAGTGTCACTGTCGCAGGCTACTGAGCTAGACATTGCGTGCACAATTACCACCTGAAGCAGTTTTTTGCGAATTAGAAAGACGAAATTGGAAATTCATTGCTTTGTCGTATGATTTTAAGATCTTCATGAATATTTAGGAGCTTTTGACGTTTAAATAACATGCAAAACGTAAAATTTCTGAATTTTACAAAAAATATTCAAAAAAAATGAAAAATAACTAGTTCGAAACGTACAGTCATGTGCGGTTGCGGTTCCTCTAGTTACACATCAAATGATTTCCCTACTCAGAAAGGAAAACTTTTAGTGCGCGGGCCAATGAGGGGACAAAACAATAGACTTGTTATGACAACAGCGTACAACAAGCAACTGCGACTAAAGCAGGTAAAAATTGTGAGAGACTGACCTGCGGCTTATGTAGCAAAGAAAACCGCCCAAAAACCACAAAAGTTGGCTGAGCAGAATTTTCTGATGCATGATAATAAAAACAAACTCACATTTTTTGGTTACAAAGCAAAGCCAGCAGAATAAGCTTTAGAAGGATAATTTGCTGCTTAGCGCGTCGCCGATTGCGCTGATCAGCTGTTGATATCGACTGCACTTGGCTGGTTGAACCAAAGTGCCCACGGTCCTTGCGCATAGGACAAAATCGGTGTATTCGACCGCCCCCAGTAGAGTGCGCCTTCCTGCATCTCCACGCTAGATCTTTGTCTGCCCCTCAAGTGACGACGTTCATGACATGCTGTCCTATGCGCACGAAGACGAACCCGTTTTAAGTCACCACGTCCCTCGATTTCATCCTCTGATAGCCGCCGGATGAATAGCGGCCAAAACCACATGTACTAAGTACTGCGATGTCTCGAACGCTGTGACCACCACCAGGGAGACATTACGGGCCCGCCCTTAAGTCTAACCGGCTCGGAAGAAGCAAAACTGCGTAGCTCTGAATACACAACTTGCGTTTATTCTTTCTTTTGTCTGTCTTGTAACACGGCTTCTGGTGGAGCAAAAATAAGTCCCATTTTTGTATAAGAAAGTATGGAAGTGCTCTGATAGCAAGTGGTAAAAACCAATCTTTCTTGGAAATTGATAAATCAGTGATTGAGTGTGAACCTAGAATGAAACAATGCCGCAAGAATTAGCTTATGGGAGACCGGTGTTGAAACCTGTGTGTGTGCAAAGTTTGGCGCTAATAGGTGCACACATAAAAAGATTTATAATCGTCTTCAATCTCACTAGACTTTCAAGCCTGCTCCTCTTTTGTCTCGACGACTCGGTCGAAGTGCAGCTAATGCCCGTCTCATGCCTTTTCGCTGCCGTCCCACAATGAGCGATAGGCAACGTAATCGAGGCATATGCCTGGCGCGACGCCGCGGCAACTCGCCCCGCACGACAAGCCATTCCAGCGTTCCCGTCATGCGGACAGTCGAGAAATAGTGGGTGAAGACCCAGACAGGTTGTGGGGCCTGGCACATCACTAGCGGTCGAGTACGTCCTGGTGGTGGTGCCGCCAGTCCGTTGAGTCACGCAAAGGATTGAAATGCACGTCAAATACAATGAATATCGATAGCCAATTGCCGCAGACGCGAAGTGCGCATTTACTTTTTCTGCTTTTATTTATTCAGTTATTTGCTTTAAAACTTAGATAAGGTAAGTCGGCTTTCCTTAAACGCATCCTCAAATCTAGTTCAGCCAGAAATGCTGCTGTTAAGCTTTGAATTTCGTGTGCAACCAATTCGCTCTTGTTTTTTGTTCCTGCCTTAATTTCATCGTACTTTGCAATTTTTGCTGTTCTCACCCAAGCTTTTGTCTATTTTTTACCATTCATTAGTTGCTTTCCTTTCATTTTAATAAGAAAAGCATTGGGTGCTGAAACTAATGTAGCACACATTTATGCATCAAGTTAGTGAAAGTTTCACGAAAATTTTCCAGATACTTCTCAACATTTTGTTTGCGCGCCAGTTTTTCCTCCAAATGCTTCTCAATCTTCTAATTCGTAAAAAAAACTATTATCGCTTCGCAAAAGAGTTGCTTTACTTTTGGCTTGTGCCACTAATTTTAGCTTATTTTCTTGCGACATGGCGCTGCGCTATCTGTACTAACTGCACATCCTAGCGAATATCCCAGACGAGGTGTCTACAATCATGAAGTGGTAATTGACTACTCACAGGCAAGGCCTAACAAGAAAGAAGCTGCTCATTGATTTTAACATGCTGTACGCGCAAGTACCGTATTTGGTCAAAGGCGATAGCTCAGGAAAATTGCAATCGCAAGCTTTCATCCCTCCTTGGCCTTCTGGATGCGCTGAGTCTAAGTCTGCGTTTGAAAAGTCAAAAAAGTGTTACGTCTTGGAGATTGCTGGAGGGGATGGGCAAGTGATTACCAAGTAAATCGCAATTGAGTGTTTGAAGGGATTGGCCAACTGGCGTCAAAACTGGTGGGGTTACAGCATCCGGTAGACAGTTGCTGTTTAGGCGGTAATCCTCGCCCAGCCCCTTATTTTTTCCAATGTCGGAAAGGCCTCAAACAGCAGTTTTTTGACTTTCTAAGCACAACCCCATACTCGGCGGATCCAGAAGCCCATGTAGGTGTGAAAAACCTCGCAGTCATAATTTTGCGGAGCCACCGTCTTTAACCTTTCTTCCGCCGATACTTTTTGACTCACCTCTTAAGGCGCGTATGCACGTACATCTCCGCGGGGAAGGGAAGGAGTCTGAGAAAAGAAGCGTCATATCTTGCTACTCTAGATATCTTTCTTGTTCTATCTCTATCTGGGTTATGGAAGTTTTCATACCCTGATACCTGCGCATAGTGGTTGCCAGGGTATCATACAAGATTAGATTTTCACTATTTTGTGTGGTCCCCTGGGGGAACGCTTAAAATGTACTGAGGATAACCTACAGCACCGTTATACATGATAGTAGAAATAAGTGAAGTTTCAGGATATCGAAATTTTCGATAAACTACTGGTCGCGGCTAAGGATTATCGAAAAATTCACATTTCTCATATTCCATTTCTTGTCGGAAACGTGCTCAGCAGCGCCGTAGTATATCTTCAATGCAATCTTACCATACTCGTGCTTAAGTTGTGAACAGGGTCAAGCGCGGGGTGTGGCACGCAGTTTTTTTTCGATAGTCTAGAGACAGTCTTAAAAGTGAAGGTTGTTTGATAATCTGCCCCTCTTAAAAAGTGAAGGTGTTCATATAAAAACAGAAAGGAAAAATGATGCAAAACAGTTAGTAAAAGCAAAAGAAACTTTTGAAAATCGGTTAAAAACGCTGCAATAAGTTTGAAATTTTTCATTTGGTAGATTGCAGGTTTTCGCTCCAGAAACGTAATCACAACAAGGGGCAAAACGAGGAAAAGCTAGTTTTTTCTTTGTGTTTATTCCAGAGCCAACCGTGTTTCGGAAGTAACGATTATCAAGAGAAAATAAACAAGGAAAGAATTAGTTTTGCAGAATTTTGTTCTCATCGGAGCAAAATGCGTCAATCTAATTTCTGGTGCGTTCTGTAAATTTTTACCCCAGCATTGTGGTTCTCGTTTTCTGGAACCTTGTGGAAATTGCTGCGCTCATTATTCTGAGTTTTAACGTCTAAGCTGGAAAAAATCGTGCTAAAGCACTGTAACAGAACATAAAGAAAAAACGCACTTTATTAAATTTTTCATAAAAAACTTCCGCCATAATCGAAGAAATAAGCGCTGGTTGTTGTATGCATCATGAGCAAAAACAAGATCTATAGAATGCACTAAAAAACCGCGTGAAAAGAGCTAAATTAGGGAAAAAAAACAAGAGATCCTTGAAAGAGTTTTGCCGGATTTTTCGTTTAAATCAAAAAGTATGGTTTTGGGATTTTGTCAGCGTGAAAGTAGAGATCAGGAGCTATAACATGATATATAGCTTGCCAAAAGTGGAGTCGACAACGAGGAAAATGGATGCAGCGGCAAATGCTCCGCGTCCCGCATTTGGGGTAGGGAGGTAGCGCGCATAGCGCGGAGACGCAGAAGAGCAGAGGAAAAGGCAGACCAGAGTTAACGGGGCATTTGGCTCTGGTCGCAGATTTTCGGCGGGGTCTCAACGAAACCCTACAACATTACATATCATTCTGATTCATGACACGACGAGGAGCACTAATAACATCCCAAGCGTTAAAATTACTCATTTACGAGTTAGACCAGCAATTTTTGTGCGCAACTCTCTGCGCAAGATTCAAGCGCAGTTTCTCGTTTTTATTTAACTCCAACAGCTTTCCTAATCTTCTAAAACCTAATCAAACAAGAGGTTAATTTAGAAATGTTGTCCTGAATTCTAACGAAAGTTTCACAGAAACCTCCTTTTTGGGGTAAAGAAAGCTACAAGAACCAAATTCTCGATTTTGCTGATGTGGCGGAATAGCGCCTTTGAAATAAGTAGCTCTGCTGTGTTATCAGACATAAGCTTAGAGCTTTATTGAGTCAGACGAAATGCATTGACGCAGTGGTAGAATGCTGCATATAATGAGCGTGACAAGGTGGTTACATGCATCTGGGCTACAGAGATAGCCATATCACAACAGGTCATGCTTATTGACCTGTTCGGTACTTAGCATTGAGTAAAGTGATACGGCATACGGGTGCCGACATTGTCGGCACAGCTGAGATAATCAAAGATATTCTACTCTATATTTGCTTCATTCACATTCGTTCCGATATAGTCGGGATTATAAAATCCGGGGTCCCGGATGATTTCTATTTTCTTTTCGAGGCGGAGGTTGTGCTCTTTTATGTCGCTCAAAGTAAAGGTTACCATAGTACATGCCTCTGTGTAGCAAGGATATGCACGCATGCATACGCATGCTGCACGCATTACTATCGACCACGTGATACTGGCGTTAGCGATGACTGTCAGATAAACTAATTATACGAATTGCAAGCACAGTGTGATACTCAAACACTGGAAGCGGGCGAGCCGCGGCCTTAAAAGGCCTTTTCGTCCCGCCCGCGGCCTTATTTTGGGGGTGTGGCCAGATCACGGCTGACCCGCGGCCCTAATTTGAAGGCGTGGTCTTAGTACGGCCGACCCGCGGCCCTTGTTCATTGCAGCGGCCGACCCGCGGTTCTTGCTTTGCTTACCTGACCAGCTACTCAGACACTGGGAGCGGGCGAGCCGCGGCCCAGTTCCGGCCGGGTAATCGCAGCTGCCGCGGGCCGGCCGTGAATGGACAGTCGGCTCAGCCGTAAATGAGCCGCGGCTCGCCCTAGTGGGCCGCGGCTCGGCCGGGAAGGGCCCGCGGCTCGGCTGTACTGGCTCTTTTTAAATCGTTCTAGCACTTCCAAAAATGGAAATTTTAGCTGGTTCTTTTAGCACATGAAGACAACAGACCAATCACATATTCATGACAACTCATTTATCTTCTGTGTCCAGAATATACATTAAAAAAAGTCACAATCATGAACAGAGAATCAAACAAGCAATCTACAAAAAATGATGATATTAATGCGCTGTTCTACTCCCATTGTTCTCAAAGGCGCAAATATGTTTCGTCATCTATCATCTCGATGTTGTCTTCGGCAGCCTCGACCAAAGCTTTTCTTTTCTGCCTCTAAAACATTTGGATAACGCTGAAGTAGCCAATATAATATGTACGAACTCACATTACTTGTTTTTTCGATGTCCTCCTCGGGCACAGCCACAGTCTTCCTTTTCTGTTTCTGGAACATTTGGATCGCTGAAGTAGCCAAGTTTATGTATCAACTCACATTACTCGGGCTCCACGTATTGTCATTCTCCTTGTATTTCATGCTCGGACATCCCTTCTGGAAGTCAAAGTTACTGATAATCAAAATAACTTCGTTTCACCACGTACAGAGCTTTCTGTAAGGCCTCTTGTAATTTGCATATATATATGCAAATTAACAACTTAGTCATGATCTCGTAATGGTCATTGACGAAGGTAGTTTCCATTCAACAAGAGCGTTGGTGCTCTTCGGTTCTTTCGCTTGGACAATCTTCATCGATTCTAATGCGCTTCCCGCAGCGCCGGGATATATTAATGGTGAGTCCATGAATACTATGCAATGTAGCCAGGAGCTCGGCTTATAGAATTCTGCACACATGATACTTTTACTATCTCCATGTGGTAGAAGTGAAGAGGATCAGTCTTTTGGTTCTACTATATGGAGATACTAAGTTATATATATAACCAAATATTGAATATAACATATATAATATGTAATATAATATCTATTATATATATAATATAATATACTCTGTAATGTGATTCACACACTTTTCGTATTTTTATTATATGTGGTCCATCCAGGTCAGCAGGGCGCAGGGCGTGCACGACGACAGCGATTCGTCCCGTATGTTGCGGATGATCGATACCGTAGTCTAAACAGGACAGGCCCGAGGGCATACGGATGTATGTAATTCCCATTTTGTCTGTTGGCAATTGATCAGCAAAGGGCAAATATTCTTATTTGCCTGTTGTTAATAGTCAACTCTTTTAGTAGCAATAGAAAGGCGGCTGAGAAGATCGCGCGGATTGATTGAAGAGACCGGGCAGAGAACTCAAGACAGGCACATAAATCAAGAATCTGCGATGGAATTCGAATCAGATATCTTCCAAATGCAAGTCATACCTTTCCTAAAACAGGCAGCGTTCACGTAAGCTGACAATATCGTGTCTGTTCGAGCTACCTTACTGCATCAATTTCAACTCAAATTGCCCGCATCCTTTATTATTCTGCATATATTCTACATTTTGGTCTCTCCGAAGTGCAAGTCAGTTATCTGGAGGAGCTTATGAAAGTCCTTTATCAACATGAGTCACCAGTCTCGTTGAAAATATTTTGCTACTTTTGTTTTTTCATAAGCAAAATAACGTTCCTTGAAGCATCGTGAAATCGAAAGTTTTTTCAAAAACATTTTGGAAAGCTATAACATCAGAATATGTTATTTCTGTTCCTCTTGTACCGACCTCATGGAAGCGACACAAAATTATTGTCAAAATGCAATGTGCAGCATTTACAGGTGTTCTCACTTCACAAGTTCCAAATTCTCCATAATATTGAATCGGCTTTTGCAGACAAAATTTCAAGAGAGCAAAGAGAATGCAGCGAATTGAAGTACACCTAATAGATATAAAACCTCAACTAGAAGATATTCTAGAAAAATATATAAATGAAATCATAAGTTTCCATAGTAGTTAGTTTTTTAGTTTTTTAGTTTAGTTTTTTAGTTTTTTTTTTTAGTTTTTTCCATAGTTTCCATCATAGCCACGGTCTTGAAGAAGTGGCAGCCACTCAAAAATCTCACAACTTTCCAGCGTCTTATGTACATGTACCGCCTCATTCTGACGCAGGTGTACAATGATAGCAGACTAAAATTGTTAGAGTAAGTATCGTTTCAGATCACGGATCCTCCAAACAAAATTCAAGAATATGCGATTCGTGTAATAATGCTGGTGGCAGGGACGAAAAGTTGAAAGATCTTCCTCCAGAGATAGAAGATATACTTATAGGTAACCATGAGATTAATCTCCAGTGTTTCTCATTCAGTTTTCAATCGTTTTATTCCAGACATTGCGCAGGACGCTTTAGGTTACGGATACGAGGAGTTGGTGCCGGGTTTTGAAGGTGATTTGAAAGCGTCTAGGTGCTTGCAAATTTTACAAAAGTGAAGAGAGATTTAGTGTACTGTTTTCTAATTTAGCTTCTAAAAGCTTGGGAAACAATGAACAGGAAAGAAGGAAAGAGCTTTCGCAGATGAGACAAGAGCGAGCTCAATGGCGGCCACACCTTTATCAGGCCTTACAGAAAGCTCTGTACGTGGTGAAACGAAGTTATTTTGATTATCAGTAACTTTGACTTCCAGAAGGGATGTCCGAGCATGAAATACAAGGAGAATGACAATACGTGGAGCCCGAGTAATGTGAGTTGATACATAAACTTGGCTACTTCAGCGATCCAAATGTTCCAGAAACAGAAAAGGAAGACTGTGGCTGTGCCCGAGGAGGACATCGAAAAAACAAGTAATGTGAGTTCGTACATATTATATTGGCTACTTCAGCGTTATCCAAATGTTTTAGAGGCAGAAAAGAAAAGCTTTGGTCGAGGCTGCCGAAGACAACATCGAGATGATAGATGACGAAACATATTTGCGCCTTTGAGAACAATGGGAGTAGAACAGCGCATTAATATCATCATTTTTTGTAGATTGCTTGTTTGATTCTCTGTTCATGATTGTGACTTTTTTTAATGTATATTCTGGACACAGAAGATAAATGAGTTGTCATGAATATGTGATTGGTCTGTTGTCTTCATGTGCTAAAAGAACCAGCTAAAATTTCCATTTTTGGAAGTGCTAGAACGATTTAAAAAGAGCCAGTACAGCCGAGCCGCGGGCCCTTCCCGGCCGAGCCGCGGCCCACTAGGGCGAGCCGCGGCTCATTTACGGCTGAGCCGACTGTCCATTCACGGCCGGCCCGCGGCAGCTGCGATTACCCGGCCGGAACTGGGCCGCGGCTCGCCCGCTCCCAGTGTCTGAGATATTGACCTACCATCTACTACGGTACGATTAATGTCAGATGGTTTCACTTGACCAAGATTTAGCGAATTCTGGGGTTTCAAATAGTGGATCACCCAAATGGAATGCCATTTCGAACATCACGATTAACATTGCTTTTGAGGCGATTTAGCCACATCTTTTTGTGCCGTACAAAGCAACCTTCTTTGCTTACATTAGAAATCCACTTTCAATAGCCGCCGCGCTATGAAATTGGGCAGCCAAAATCTCATTTGTCTCAATATCAGTTTCAATACTCTGCTTTCAGCAGCTGTTAAAGAATAAATCAGGCGAGATTCTCAAATTAGTTGTATGAGAGCCAAGAGAGTTAGAGGATATTCGTCGACGCCTGCCCCGATTTGTGCATTTACACTAACATGCGTGCCTTTTTGGAGCCCTTCCAGCTTGACAGTACGCTGTAGCGCGCCGCGACTTGGTAGCTCGCAACGACACTGTCCTTTACCTTCTTTTTCGATTCAAGCATTTCACATAGTTTTTTCTTCTTATTTTTGTCTTCATGTAAGTCACTTGTTAACCTACGTTCTATTTTGATGAGTACTGAAAGGTAAGGAAAAAATTGTCTAGGCATATTTCCAGAATTCCGCTCTCATTTTACCTACCAAACATTCTCTTTCAAAATCGTGTGAACTATCACTCCGAGGCAAACTAGGTGAAAGGGGGTGAAAGGGTGCGCTTTGTTCACAGCAGTGGTGGCTATCATGGATTTTTTCAAATGAGACCACTCTAAACGAAGAAGACTCTTTTCTTTAACTTTGCTCGATGGTCTCATATAGACATAGAATGTGTGCCTGAAATGAAAAATAAGAAGAAAAAACGATGTGAAATGCTCAAATCAACAAAACGAAACGACTACATCTTCCTTTAACAGAATTAATTTTGGACGAAATTTCTGCGTATAGAGAAGAAAGTTGAATAGTTGAGTGATATAACTAATGCAGGTGTTTGAATGACCTGAAGGTAAGTTAATGGGTTGTGGCACAACCCCTAAAAAGGTGTGGCAGCCAGACTTTTTTAGGAATTGTGCCATACCCCATTAACTTACCTAAAAGGCTCTTGGCGAATAAAATTTATACATTTCAATAAGCCAATAAGTCTTTCAATAAGTCTTTCCAGTACTCATAAGTGTGATTTCAGCCTGATTCCTTTTGATATGAGTAAATAATTAGTAGTGCTTTGTATGTGCAAAAAGAAGTAAATAACTCACTTTTGTAATAAAGCACATCATGTTTAAAAATGACCACTTGTGTGGCCCAATATTAGAAACTCTTAAAGTTCGCTGAAACTTGGTTTACAGAGGGTATTTGATGCTAAGTTAGGCTGTTGCAAAAATGATGTCCGTTTTTCTAGGCCTACTTCCCAAACAACTTTTTTCCTTCGTAGTTTATTTCTCGATATAGATTCTGCATATCATTAGGTAGCTTTTGTCATGTACTTTCTAACAGTGGTAGAATTAAGCTTCTATCTCATTTGTAAGATTCACCAGCATTTCTCACAGCTGCACTCAAAATCGATATTTCGTTGCTATAACTCCCATGGCCACAATTCAAGCGCAAATGAACGAAATCTTTTAAGAACGTAGCTACTGTATCGGTTGAATATTGTTTACCCATAGCATGTTCAAGTCTTCTTGAAAATATCTGGACCGAGAAATCGGTTGAAATAATATTCCCTGCTGGCATTCTATGGACTTAAAGTTTCTCATGATTAGGGCAATCGCCGAAGCTTCGCTCATTTCTGTTACTTGAGGTCAAAACACCTTGCCTACGATTTTTGCAGAAAATAGTTAGCTATTCAGTTGAAATATTTCAAAGTTTCATAGTTTAGGGCCTTCTGGTCAACCACAAATAGGTTCAAAAAAGTAAACAATTTTGGGCTTCTATCTTTTCTTTTCGCAGGTTCACTTCGTTGAAGTTGTTTCTACACAAACATATACTACTGACTTGTGTCTACAAAGTAAGCTAATCGGCAGCCTTAGGAACTAAACTTGAGGGAGTTGTATTCTCAAGGTTTCCAGAAAAAAAACTTTTGGTTTTCTAACGCATGTTCTTCTTCCCGTTTGCGATATCAGTATATCAGTATATGCAGAAGTTCATTGGATTAAGAAAGGCTTACTGCTTTTGATGGTCTTGATTGCATTCAAAAATATAAAGCTGGACAAAGTTACAGCTTTTCAAAATAAAACTTCGCAAAACGAGCAGTATTTTCGCAACAACCTGATACGAATATGTTTCTAACTATGACGGAAGGGTTCTATTATGCCTACTGTGGGTAAAAATGGCTGAGGGAGGGGTATGTTGAAACGGAAATGGAAGGGGGGTAGTCGTATTTGCGGTCCTGTGCCTCACCTCTTGCCCGACCCTGGTCGTGAATTGTTTTGGGCAATCACAACCGCACTTTCTTCACGGGCCTCAGTGGTCAAACCTGAATTTTGACTGAAGCTCCATTTTTTTCTCTTTTTATTGCTCTATCTCTTGTAATGCAACATTGTTCGTAATTTTTGAGGGTACCCTTGCTCCTGCGAGATCATACAAGTATGCTCGTTTTTTCAGGTCTAATCTCGAATAGGTTTGAAGAAGCGAAGAAGATTGCCTATTCTTGCATAAATTCCGGCTCATTTACTATGACGTGTTGATTTAACACGTTTTGGACCGGTGCTGCACATGGTGCAGCGCGCTAATTTGAATGCTTGACGTTTACAGGTTTTTTGGTTCAAGATTATTATGTCAAAAGCCTAAACTTCCACTTTTCAATGACTCTTGGACTGTGCCGCCGGTATCTGTTCAGGAGTATGAGGACACGAATAAGAGATGCAGCAAAGTGCAGCAACATGAACGGCGCTTGCGACGTCGCAACTTTTCTTTGCTTCGATCTCGAAGAGAAAACCTTAGTTTCAATAATGATGCGTACGTGTGCAACATAGGCACTTTTGGATACTATCACAAATGGAGTTCTTGTTCCCATCTTTCAAATAAGCATAGAAGCCCTTTTCAAGTCTTAAGATTCAAACACTTCGAATTCACTCAGAACTTTGGGTATGGAGCTTACGACATGGTCAGTTACAGATATAGCACACAGTTTTCAAAATATAGTCTCCTTGTTGGCTAACGGTTGAAGTACATTTTTGACCGCGCGCGATTTCGCGTTGGCAACGTTGGGCACAACGGCGTTCTATGGATTTCCGTCTTTGTAGGGCCTAACTGTCGCGCTAAACCAGAAGCCAGCTCCAAGTTGCTTGAAACCGTCAAAACAAGAAGTTTTTGCACCCATCTATGAGGAAGCTCGGACGTGATCGATAGGGATAATAAAGCATAACATTGAATTATATAGCGTGAAGAGTGCAAAGGCGCTTGCGGGTTTCGATCAAATTCATATGCATTCGTGGCTCGTTAGTGCGCCGGTGGAGGACCAAGATGGGCGGAGAACTTTTTTTTACTGTGATTTCTTTGCTTTCTATATCAAATCATGACATTTGGGTTGGATGATGGCTTAGTTGGAAACTTACTACCGTATTGTGCGAAAATCGTCTTCTCCACTTTTTCCCGATCTGCTATAACAAAAAACATCAGCTTAAGCAGCGGCTCGGCAGAATTTCATTTTCCAGTTTCTCACTTTTTCGGAGCCTTCTCGCCATGAGAAACCCATATCTGGGCTTTTCAGCGCATGAAAATGGCAAAAATGCGCTTTCTCCGAAGCTTTTTAGGCCCAGATTTAGTGAAAATACGCCGGAAAAGCCGCGCCCGCCTCTTTCGTTCCGGGCCCCGCCCACTTCTGCACCGAAGGCTGACCTGGAAAGCTTCGGAGAAAAAGCGCATTTTTGCCATTTTCATGCGCTGAAAATCCCAGATTCGGGTTCCTCATGGCGAGAAGGCTCCGAAAAGGTGAAGAACTGGACAACGAAATTCTGCTGAGCCGCTTACATTTTGAACACTATCCGACGTAGCTTCTTTTCCTCTTTTTACAGTTATGTTATTTTGCATGTTACTCTTGTGATAACTGAATTATCACCAAGATTTCTAACCCATGGATTTACCATGTCCAACTTCAGCAATTTTTTAAAATTCTCTTTTGATTTTAGGAGCTTTGATAACAATTAGATATCGCAAAAAGATTGGTGTAATGTAATTTGTTGGCATCTCCAACTGGCTTTCGTATTTTTTTTTTGGAAATGACTCCTCCAAAAGCTTGTTTTGAGATGTCGCAAGATAAAATGCTTCAAACACTAGCAAAAATGAATATGAAACTTCAAACTTGTGGTCATACACTAAATTTAGAAAACAGCTGAGCGTTTGCCTCGAAATATCGATTTCGCATTTTACGGGTACTGACCAACGTAAAATTTGATAGCATTAGAAAAATGATTTTTACAATTTCAGAAATGATTGATTCGGTTACCACAACAATAACCGGCAAAGGAACATGACTGCTTGAAGAAAGAAAAGCTGCGTCCGATAGCGTTCTGAGCGTTTGCCTGCCTTTATCGTTTTGTAAAAGGTTGTAAAAACGAAAAGAACTTTACAGAAAGTCTCAAAAAATAGCAGTGATTTACCGTTAATATCTCTCTTCTTAATGCTTCGTTTATGAGTTACGTCTATAACGTTATTTTCCGATCTTCCTCAAGATTTTGGTTAAAGCACCTAAAAGCCTGGATATCTAAAGTTAATGTTAAAGGCAGCGCACACCCAAAACAAATGCAACAGATGTTGCAACAGCAACTGCAACTGCAATTGCAGCTTACGCTGTTATGGATTCGTCCGGAGGAGGCGGAGCGAAAGAAAAGGGGCAGCCTGAAAGAAAATTGAGGGGGGTTTTCTCCGCTCAGAAGCAACTTTGGGAGACCGGACCAACGCAGTTGGTCTTCTTCTGGGCCCAGTATATACATGGTGTAGAAAGATCTAGGAAATTTGGTAACTCAAATTTTGGGTGTACGCTGCCTTTAAGTAGAATCAGCGTGAGCGAAAACGCTGCCAAACAGCTTTACATATGTGGCTCAAGCTGTACCTAAAAATATGAAATTTGATATTCTAATCCCGTCAGGCTCGCTTTGTGGCATAATTGTTACGTTATTACTAATTTTTGACAAACCGCCAAAAAGTTGCGGACAAGCCGCCTTCCTTTTTTCATCGCTCATTTTTTGGAAAACAAAGATGAAGAATGTTTGGGTGCATGAGGTGATAGAGCTCTTCACGAGCTACAACACACACATTGAACTTTCTAGAAAACAAGTATTATAAGAATTTTGAAAATGTTTCTCTAAAAAAACGTTCAAAAATGGCCGCGTCACAATGTCGGCGACATTCATTCTTCGAACGCAGAAACCTTTACTACTTTGTTTGAAGCAAAAACAGAAGTTTTCCGGACAGGTAAGCATGCTGTGTTGTAGAGCTCATCAAAAACAATGATCGGGTAGTGGTTACTTCCAAAAAATCCAAGTGAATTTTATTTTGCTTTTTATTCAAAAATGACCTCTATTTCCCCTTTTTAAGCCAAATTTCTTCACAAGGGATCCTATTCAAAACATCCCAACAAAACTAATTGAAGAACATGTATGCCCTTTGACATCCTCTATGCATCGGACGTGTGCTGGTGAGTTTCCTTGCTGAAAATGGCTCTTGACAGTGAGTGCACACGGCCCCACCTGCACCTCACCACTGACTTGCACCGCTTTGCAGACCTGTAGTAGCTTGGCCGGCAGTCACTCTACGAGCCTGTGCATAAGCTCGTTCGAAAGAGCGTGATGTCTTCGACACGATGGTATGCAAAAGAGTTGGGTTTGAGGAACCCCAGAGATTTGACGGATGGGGTGAAAAAGCGCAGCCTTAGAGGCGAATGGAGTGAAGGCTCTTATCAACATCAGAACAGTCTTAGAGCTTCGAAATGGATCTAATACAAGAAATTCGACAGTTTCGAACTTCAAGGATGAAACTGGTAGCGACAGGAGCTCTGTTCAACTTTAGCTGAGAATTCCTTAGCCTACAACTGAAGCTACAAACGAGCACAGGCTCGTAGAGTGACTGCCGGCCAAGCTACTACAGTTCTGCAAAGCGGTGCAAGTCAGTGGTGAGGTGCAGGTGAGGTCGTGTGCACTCACTGTCAAGAGCCATTTTCGGCAAAGAAAATTACCAGCAGGCGTCCGATGCATAGAAGATGTCAAAGGGCATCCATTTTATCCATTTAGCTTTGTTGGGGTGTCTTGAATAGACTCCGTTGTGAAAAAGTTTGATTTAAAAAGGGGAATTAGAAGTCATTTTTGAAAAATAGCAAAATAAAGTTCAAGCTCGATTTTTTTCGAACTAACCATTACCTGATTATTGTTCTCGATGAGCTCTATAATATAGTATGCTCACCTACCCGGAAAACTTCTGGTTTTGCTCCAAACAATTCGAAGAATTGATGTCCGCGACATTGTGACGCGGCCGTTTTCGGGCTTTTTTGTAGAAAAAGATTTCTGAAGTTCTTAGAATACATATTTTCCAGAAAGTGCAATGTGTGGGTTGTAGCTCTTGAAGAGCTCTATCACCTCATGCAACCCAAACATTTTTCATCTTTGTTTTCCATCCGAAAATGAGCGATGAAAAAAGGAAGGTGGCTTGTCCGCAACTTTTTGGCGTAACTGTATATTGGTGCTTTACACATTCACGACAAGGCAGATATTTTGAATACTGCCGTTTCGGACCAAAGCCTTTTTCGCTTTATCAGACTTATGACTTACCCGTAGGTCTTATTCACAAAAGTTCAAAACATGTCTCCGAGAATATTCTCAGAAGGAATATTATAATTATTTTTGTTTTTGGCATTATATGGTAAGGTTGAGTAGTCATTCTGTACGAACCCAAGATCATGGGTCATCATGAAAAATATGGTTTTGGGCTTACATCACATGCTGATCATGATTATGGTGTCTACTTTGTTCACTACTGTCCTCAGTGGGTACGGTAGCAGTACGGTAGAATTTTCGTAAAAATCAAAAAATGGCGCAAGAAAGTGGTAAAAGAACTTGAGACTATGGTTTTCGCAATCAGCATGCTATAGAATCTATATATGTAGAATTGAGCCTCCTGGGATAGATAATGCATTTTTTGATGGGCTAACACTAGTATCTTGCCCGCACTGCATTTCTCGTGCATGTATACTTGGTTTTCAGAAACAGAGTCATTTTGCGAAAAATTGGAGTTGAACTTTGTGCCTTATCTCCATCTATAGTATACCTACCGTTTGCATTGCAGTATCCCGAGCCCAGACCATTCTGGCTGGAGCTTCGCCAAGGTGTCCCCAATCTTATGCTAGAAATCCGTAGAATTCCATCATAAGCTGGCAAAGCTAGATCTTCAGAGTCTTACGACCCACCGGTGGGTCGTATTACACCGTTAATTCGTATTTTCGTATATGGTCAATGCATCTGTGTCAGACAGTTTCCAAGGTATTGTTGTACCAGCAGTTGCTCTGTTTTAATTTTATTGAAACAGAAACCCGTAAACTTTTTTAAACACTTTGCACAAATCTTGTTTCTTTACAATTTGCAACAATAAGTAGCCTGCGACAGTAACAGTAACAGTGCGAGACCTGCTGTATTTTCCTTGCAACTTAATTATGCTCTCTCTCTCAATTACGGCGTCTCGGAGGTAATGTTAGCAGCCATAAGCAGAAGTCTTACAATACGGAAGGCGCAGCGCAAGGAGCCGCTACGCTTTCTTTGCACTAACTTAGCACGTGCTCGTCTGCTTTGTGCTTTGTCTACCTTTTCTCTGCTATTTCTTACCACTAGCACTAACGATAGCGAAGTGGTGCCGTACTGTGCACGATCATTGCAGCCTGACGGCGAAAGCGTGCGCAACTTTTTGCGGGGCCTACGACCTGCAGTGCTCAACATGCACTTGTTCGCACCGATCACAATCGCAATTCCTTCACCTCAAAATGACTTTGTAGATAACATTAGGGTCTTGCTGGCTGGCTACTATGCTAGCCGACACGCGTGTTGCCTCAGTTGTCTTTAGGCTTGCCAATAGAACAGCTATATAAAGCCGCTCAGTCTCATTTGGTTGTTTGCTTTTTTTCATTGACCGCTTTCAGTTCACTACTCATAATGATATATTGGTATGCTATGATATATTAGGTCGTTCCGAAAGTAATTTCGTTTTTTCAAAAGGGCGCCACATTTGATGGATTAAAGATTTCTAAGAGCTTGTTAGCGTTCCATACATCATTTCATTTTCCTTCTCGTGTTTATGAAATTGTTGCAGAGCAATCAATGAGCTTTCAGGAAATAACCTAAATCTGCGTCCTATGCTTTTTAAGATGGTCAAGTTTCACAATTTTTTGATACTTTCATGTCAATCCTCAGAAGGAGTTTACGTACCGATTTGATAGAGCAAACTTCATAGAATACACTTCATCTTTTTTCTCTTTCCCATACTCGTCGTAATTTTTCAAAAGATTTTTTAACAAAGCCATCAGATTTTTGCAGGCCTACATCAGCCACAATCGCATCAAACATCATAATCAATTGGAATTTAAAACCAACAAAATGTTGATATAAGTCAGCACTAACTTTACAAAACAAATGCGAGCTTACGGGCTCGAAATATCAAACTTCTAGTTTTTTGGGTACAGCCTGAAGCTCGTTAAAAAAATGAATTGTAATGTATTCTTCAAGTGTTCTGAGCCAGGCAGGTTGCTCAGATGGTCTTTATCATCCAATCACGGCCTAACGTTTCGACGCCTTCGTCTTCGCAGACCGAAAGACCACCGCTATACAATTGGGCGGCGTGGCAGGAGTTCCCAAAGCCTCGCCGACTTTCCTTGCAGGAGTGATTAGCACCTTCAGAGAAACCTGGAAGGGACATCACACCTTCACAGGTCGAGGAACGGCTCCGCCTTTTTCTCCGCCTTCTAAGTGCGCTCATTCTAGATTGTGCAAGCACAGTGGAATCTTATAAAAAGTGAGGACCACTTAAGCTGATTCGGGAAATTTCGTTAATCGAATTCAATTTCCTTTCAAACATTAGAAACAGCAAATGAATGCAGATAAATCACAAAATCTTGGTTACCAGTGTTAGTTATGTTTTAAAGAAAAGTAAAGCAATACTTTCTTCGCCACCTTTACCTGCTCCCCTAGAAATCTATTGTTATGCTATGATAGATGATTACCTTGTGTCAAGCGCTCGAATCTCCGAACAAGAGAACGTGTCTAACAAGCGTCCAAGTACAAACATCCAAGCATATGAACAGCTATTAAAGTGAAGGGAACCGAAAACTCGTTACAAAATTATTTTTTTTTATCATCGAATCTACGAAAAGTAGATCTCTAGCCTTCGATAAGTACAGTCATTTGGGAAGTCGAACGCTAAATGCCCTAAGCCAGCATCTAAATTGGCCACCCCATATGTAAATTTCGAAATCTTCTAGTAGTATGACCGATTTTCCTCAAGAAAATGCACAAGTGACTAATTTTCATTTATAGTAGGTCGCTCCGGAATTTCACGCTTGCATCTCTCTGGCATGCCTTCTAGAATTACTAAAATTTATTTTCTGAAATGATCAAATTCTATATTTGGCTCATCAACCTCGCAGAATCAGACGCTGAACAGTTTAGGTACCATTCGATGCTTCTTTTCCTCCTCTTTCTGACAGCTACCTTTTCTTTGCGAGAACAAAATCGCTGTAATTTCCAATTTTACGGGTGCGCAAGGGTGTAGTGGAAATTCCAAAGTCAACCATTTTCACGCCATAATCGCTCACTTACTTCGTAATACTGGTGATAGTAATAATCGAGTTCCAGAACTTCAGTATTTTGGGGATTTGGCAGTGTTTGGTGCAATTATATGTCTTGCAGTTTCTTCAAAATTCAATGCTCTCGTGAAATAATTCAGCAAAATTCTAAAGAGGGGGTTGACATAATGCAAAAAGTTGCATTAATTTGCAAAAGGCTTGCCTTAGAAGGTGGTTATTAGAGCGCCTTCAAAAACTCAAAATGAAAATTCTAAGTTAAACATGGTAAAAATGATGGGCTTTAGTTTTCGGCGATTATCTCAGTGCTTATCGAAATAGTCACAACGAAAACATAGCCGTTGAAAAGAAGAAGAAATTCTGCATCGGATAGTGCTTACAGCGTTTGTCTATCTTCTAAGTGTTAGTAGGTTAGTGGGTTAGTAAGCCGAGCGAGGTTATACTTTATTAGTTAGTGGCGGCCTGCCGTTTCGACTGGATCGTCTTCTTCAGAGGCTTCCTCCGCCGCTGCCGCGTAGATGTTGAGTGCGGTCTTCTAAGTGTTTTGAGCATGGGTCTGAAAAACTGCGCGAACTTTCGGAGCGACCTAATATTTTTGAGCAGCCGATTTTTCATTCTAAACAATCAAATTTTCAAATTGAACTATCCAGAGAGTGGCAACACTTATTTTGAGATAGCTTTTTATTCCTGAACTGGTAACCGCCAATTTGAAAAAAAACTGGGCGCTGCATTCATACTAAAGTTTATACTAACTTGAATAAAGCGTACTTATTACTGAAGTTTGTAATCAGTGAAAATCACATGTTCATAGTTATTTCCATATAGTTGAACTATGAAATGACAAATTCTTTTTTCCAATTTTTTCTTTCTCCATACTTCAATTTCTAATTCTCTGTTTTCTCTACTTGCTTACCTCACAATGAGGGCAGTTAATGGGTGGAGCAATGGGCGGTCCCTGACCTCTGAGATGCGGAGGTGCTAGAACCCTCCTGGGTGCGATTGATGGTGCGAACTTGGTGCGAGGAAAGGTGCTAGGAACTCCTGCACGCCCTCCATATGTATATGGTATTCCGCACCGGAAATGATGGTCGTGGCGGAAGAAGAAGGCGTCGAAACTTTAGGCCGTGATTAGATGATAAAGACCATCTAAAAAACCTGCGTGGCTCAGAGCACTTAAAGAATGCATACGATGCCCAGGTTTAAAGAAAGCGAAACATGGAACCTATTGAATTGTAATGATTTTACCTTCAAAAACTAAAAATCGGAAACGAAAAACACCCTTAAGAAGAAGAGAAAATGCTGCATCGAATAGTGCCCGAGCTGCTTTTCCCTTGATGTTCTTACGAGGATTTAGCTGTTCAGGTATGGAAATCGGTAGCATCAACTAAAATTCTGTTAAAAATGTATGACAAGCTACGGAAAAGAGAAAAAAGCTGTACTGTATTTTGTAAGGCTTGCTCTATCGAATCGTTACTTGAACTCCTTCTGAAGATTAATGAAAAGTTTCAAAAAATTGTAAAACTTGACCATCTTCAAAAGCATAGGCCGCAGATTTAGGTCATTTCCTGAAAGCTCATTGATTGCGCCGCAACACTTTTATAAACTTTAGAAAAAGGATGAAATGCTGTGTCGAATGCTGCCAAGATCTCTTGAAAATCTTTGTTCCATCAAATGTAGCGCCCGTTTGAAAAAAGCGAAATTACAGCGCCCGTTTGAAAAAAGCGAAATTACCTACGGAATAACCTTATATTAGGTCGTTCCATAAGTTTATAGCGTTTTCATTTTCGTCCTCATATCTGTGACGAGCGGTTGATTTGGCAAGCTGCGTATATCATTTGGAAGGGCTGACTGTGCTTTCTTAAAGGCTGCGGACAGGCAAAATGGACCCCTGTCAGATTTTGGTAGTTTCGGGTAGTGGACACCCCAAGTACACCATAGCCCCAACCCCACATTCCAATTCATGCGCTAAGTCCTGAAAAAAGCGCTTCAAAACTCCACCAGCCCCGCCCACTTGTATTGAGTGGGCGTTATTGGTGGAAGTTTGAAGCGCTTTTTCAGAACTTAGCGCATCAATTGGAAGCTGGGGTTGGGGCTACGGTGTACTTGGGGGGTCCACTACCCGAAACTACCAAAATCTGACAGGGGTCCATTTTGCCTGTCCACTGCCTTTAAAGGCAGTGGATTAACAAAATGGACCCTCCTCGGATTTTGGTATATTTAGGTAGTAGACTCCCCAAGTACACTGTAGCCTAAACCCCCCAAGCACAGCACATGGATTGGCAGGCGGGATTTGGGCTACAATATGCTTGGGGGATCTACTACCTAAATCCACCAAAATTCGAGGGGGGTCCATTCTGCTGTTCTACTGCCTTTAAATATGTCTAATGAATCCGATGGAAAGCTGATTTACTCGTATCTCGTAGCTTCCAAAGATGGAGATCTCGAGGGCAAAAACTCAGATGATCGCAGGTGGGCAGGCGGTTCGCAAACTCGCCCTTTCTGTAGTTTGTAATTGCAGAAAATGGACGATATTGTGATTGATGTTTATGACAGCGATGGGACATGATCTTCATCATCAAGACCCTGGATCAAAAATTCTTCCAATTTTCCAAGTTCGGTGCTGTCTCTAGTTACCCTAGCAGTCCTTGTTTATCTGATGAACTGTCTTGTGCACGTATCTACATTCACATGCGGGCTTCTTGCTGTTGCCATGGGACTCCTAATTCATCACTGGACTGGCTACACGGCGTGAAACTGACACGAAAAGAGAGACTATTCTTCGACGAAGCCAATTTGCTCGAAACATCTAACCTCTTTGAGTATACTTATGGTCCTTATACCGAAGGAACTACTCCCATTTCAGGTCCAGAAAAGAATCCAGATGCTCCCACGACTTATGGCAAGCACTTTTCTGTGATGACAAGCAGTTGCAGATGCAAAAATTTTACAAAGAGCACTACGGCCCGGTTTGGGAGACAGCGAAAAGGAGAGAACAGGAGTGGAAGGCAATAGAGAAGAACTATTCGTCAAAAAAGGAAACGGATGGGAAAAACGTGAACAGCTCTAACTAAGAGCCTTTCATGGCTATCGTACTATTGAAACGACTTCATGCTTTCACCATCAATTGATAGGATTGAACGATATCGGTGCAAATAGTAACTTTCTAAAGTGATGTACATCTTTGGAAGCTACGAGATCCGAGTAAATCAGCTTTCCACCGGATTCAGTAGACATATTTAAAGGCAGCAGCAGAATTTTGGGGCGTGGCCAACCTTCAGTGGGCGGCACTTCCTTTACGGTCGCATATTCTGCCAGCGGCAGCAATACAGCATTTTCTGCAAGCGCTCGGCAAATAACTTCTTTCAGCGAGCGCTGGCCAACTTTCAGCAAGCGCTCGGACGGTCTTAAAGCAGTTTCGGGAGTACGCCCCAGCGAAAGGTACGCTGGGCAGTGCGGTCCTCCACAAAGGACCGTGCGGCCCCAACAATTTTGCATATTCTCGCGAAAAGTCCGCGAGAATGCGGCCACTGGGCCGCAATTTGTCCATAGAAAGACCGCGATAATTCTCCGAGCGTTCGTCTAAAAATTGGCCAAAATTATTCCAAATTTCTGCAAGCGGACCGCAATCAGCGAATTTTTCCGGTGGCCGCCTGCTCATAAATGGCATGGCCGCCTACCCCGGCGAATGTCTGAGAAGGAGCAATTTCGACATTTGCTCATTTTTCCTTATGTAAAGAAGCGCTTTCGCACAGATTGTTCTGTCGATTATGGAACATGGCGCTCGCATATCATTATGAAACAAAAAAAAAGGGTTGGATTGCTAAAGATCAGGAGCTGAGCAGGGTATCCCTTAACGAGACCTTTTGGGAACGGGCAGGAAGTCTTGCACAGAAAATTTTGTACAAGTAGCGATGGTCGACCAAAGATTAGGCAATCCAACTGCACCTTCTAAGCCGGGTTCTACCGCAGAAAAAACCTAACAGACAGATTTAATGTGTTACTGTGCATGACGAAGCATGATCTCATACAAAAGTCATTAAGACTGTTCTGCAAGATTTTTTGATTGGAAAGTACTTCAATACCCAACGTTCTTTATATCTCGCTTCATCAGGGCCGGTAGTAATCTACCCTACCTGGTGGCATCATAGATGCCGGCAAGTTGGTACACATCGCAAAAAGATGCCAACTCCGCCGGCAGCTCGCGGAGTGATTATAGGTTTCAATAATCTTATGTGACCTTAGCACGCAATCAATTCGCACATTAAATTTTAATGACGCAGACAGCCGCAAAATTGTTACCTCGTGCGCGGTCGAACCTATGTGCGTTACCTTGAGGTGCCACCACGTTAACCATTCGACCATTCGGTCAGCCATCGCCGTTTGCACCAGCAATAAGAGGAACGCGCTGGTAAATGGCTGCCTGTAAGAGGGATCGATACATTGCGTGAGAGAGACTTTGACCTGAAAGAACAGCTGATTGATATGAGCGAGAGAGGGGTGCAAACGAGATTTATAAGGGATTGCCAAAAAAAGATGGTGTTCTTTATGAATCTAAGACATTACTGGATTTTTTCTCTGTAAGAAAATTGTCGTTTTAAAAAAGAAAAACTCATATAATGAAAAAAATGGTAGGGGCAGGTCGAGGTGCCGGCATCCCTCTCTCTATTTCTCGTGGTCTCTGACCTGCCGGCAGCTGCCATGCGGATTTCGACGAGCTGCCGGCAGGTTGCCGGCAACTTACATCGCGAAGTTGCCGGCAGCTCCTTCTGCTCCAGATATTTTCCTACAGGAGAATTTCTAGAACCGCAGATTTCTATGGAGTTTCTACAGAGTCGAGGCGGCACTTTTATCGAGAAAATTAACTGGAAATAGGCCTGGGACCGCCTAAATTTGGGGTTTCACTTTCTGGCCACCCCACGGAAAAGGTGCCAGCGACCTGCCAACGAGACCTGCCGCCAGGTCGGGGGGATTACTACCGGCGCAGATATCATTTGTTCCGCTCTCTCGCAAACATTATAAGTGGTGCATGTCTCAGTTTCAGTAAGTAGTTTGAGCGCTGGTTAGACGATTTTTTGGGACCCGGCGCGCTGCGCTTTGAATATTGAGATTGAGAGGCTAACAAGAATGTGCCAAAAGGTCGTGCGCTACAACGAAGAATACAATTTTGATTGATTATTACGTACATTAATGATTTTGTTGGTTCATAAAAACACAAACTTATGGAACGACCTAATAGTCCAGCATTAAGGGCCGGGCATACTTCAAGCGATTTTAGTCGCGACGCGACTTGGCAATATTTCAGCTGTCCACTCACTGTAAGCACGTCTTAAGAGTCCGGAAGATGGGGCAGGTATCAATCCACGTAAGTTGTACACACTGTGCATGTGCAGTTTGCTAGTGTTAGATTGTTAGATTTTGAAGGCTTCTGGCAAACTGCCAAATCGCGTCGCTACTGAAATCGCGTGAAGTATGCCCGGCCCTTTAGATGATTTCGTATTGGAGCGATTGAATGTCTGTAGTTGACTTAAATGATAACAGACTAAGTGAACGAAATCGGAAAGGTTCTTACAGGGCCTTAGGCTCAACATGGCAACAAATGTGTGAGGAGAAAGTATTAAAATCGAGATAAAGATGTTGGGTCATCCTCAGCATGGAACAATGCGGCCGTTCCGATTTAGTAATTTTGTGTTAGTTGTAGTCAAGCTTCATATCTTTTTATGTTTATGGAATGCTACGTATATTTTCATTGTTTTAGTTGGCGTTCTAGTCGCATTGATATTCTATGTCAACGAATAGTAATGGTCTGAGGCGCTTGCCGAGGGAGTATCTAGCCTTAGCTGGTCAATGACATTTAAGCGCACAGTGTTTTACTAAAGGTTTTCGCTTTGCCGCTTTGGAAGTTGCAATTGTGAACTTTGAGCGAAAAAAAATGCGAGAAAGCGCTTGATTTTATTGTACGTTAACTGATGTCGATGTTGTTACTCATATGTCTTTGGTACAATTACATGGAATTGATCATCTGTTTGTCAAAGTTTCGTTTCACATCTAAAAAGCTCTACCGAGTTGTGGAAATGTGTTGTCCTCAAATAAAATTTAGATAGTCGTCGTGATATCTAAGTTTTCCGTTCAGTTTGACATGTAACAGGATAAAAATACATTCTAGAATTTTACAATAACTGGTCCCAAGATTTTGCATGCCCAGCGGCGGATTCCTACTCACCCCGTAGCCCATGTCGATTTTTGCCTTCTCATTTAAAAATATGAGAAGTTTTGTAGAATTCTTTTGATTTCGGCAAGAAATCGAGGAATCTTCTAATGCCTAAGGAATGTGGTAGTGACCTTAAAATGTTCTATATTTTGAAAATACTTACAATTAGCTCACGAGGTGCACTGGGAGAAAATTTATGAAAATATGTCACAGGAGTTGCTGTGGCGCAACACTACGCCATCAAAAAAAAAACGTATAACGGTTTGGTCACCCGCAATCATGTGGATTATGTAAGCCCGATTCATTGTTTTTGTTATTTTTTCAAAACTTCGAATTTGAGCAGTACTTAGGTGCTAGATAATAAAGCAAGAAACTAATTGGAATCCAGAAAAATCAAAATGGAACTTTCAGCATTTGATTTGCCTAGGATGCATCAGGTTGTTATCTATTAGTGAATTTTGCTATTTTATTGTTTAGATTGCGTGTGAGCTACAAACAGGAGGGGTACAAGTGGCTTATGGGGTAAGTTAGGATTTTATTATTGTTTCGGAATAAAAAACAAGGGGATATCGTTTGAGCGAAATCCCTCCCCTTTCTTCCCACCCCCTCCCCCCCCCCCCACACACACACACACACCATCGCTTGTTCCCGTTATATCACCTTTCATCTTATATATAAAGCAGAATGTCTGTTTGTCTGTCTGTCTGTCTGTCTGTCTGTACGTATGTTCAGAATAGAAAATTCCATTTCTGAACCGATCCGGACCAAACTTGGCACACATGCACTTCGGGCCCCGGCGGGTGTCATAGGCTACTTTTCGTCATCGATCGATATCGATTTTATCGCTTTTTTGCAAAATTTGAGCTACGGGGCTGGGAGTTGGCACAGGGGGGTAATCGAGCATGTTGATTACGAATATAATAATGACAGGGCCGGGCGGAGTCGGGTAAGTCAACTAGTCTTCTATAAAGGACGCAAATTTTCATTCCTGCCTTATCGATCCATTCCTGCAAAAACCAAAAATTTCCTGTTTCAACAGGTTTGCCGGTTAAGCGCTCAAATTCAAACCTTCCCGGAATCAAACAAAAGACTTGTTTACAGCGAAGAACAAGTGAGAAGACACCGAAATTGGTGTGTAGATGGGCAATGGGGAGGTAGGACCATGCACGAAACATTATGAAAAAATTATGTGAAATAAAGGCGTGACAAACTTTTTCCGGAGTTGGGTGGCTTTTCAATACCTGGGCACCCGCCAGAGGTGGCATTGAAAAGATAAGGTCATGAATTTTCCTTCCTTCACTAATTTTCTCATATTTTTAACATAACTTTCTTCTACACAAAAACCCTACAACCGAATTTTTGAACCTTTCTAAATTCCCCCTCCTCGCCTAATTAGAGCACTTCAAATATTTTGTATGGCGAAACCTGCTCTAAGCGCGCAAGAGTGCGTGCTGGACACGGCATGCCGCGAATTCAAAAACTACGAACATCTTCAATTTTCTTTCGTCTGTTTAATGTTGTTTTTATATTTTGCCATTATTTTCCGTTATTCGTTTTGATCCATTCATGTTTGCGTCAAGGGCAATATCGTATTTTTTGGCAAAATCTAGGGTTCGTTTTTTAAAAATTGAAAGAGCCACCTCATACTGAGCCTTGGCTACAAATTGTCACTAACCGCTCGCTCTTTAATGAAAAAGTAAAAAGCCAGAACTTTTCAAAAACTAATAAAATTAAAAATTCATGGAATATGAGCAAAAATGAAGCCATTCTTAAGCTTCATGCACAACGATCCCAAACTGTGCAGAAATTGTTGCTAAAGGTTGACTTGATTAGAATAAAAGGGAATTCGAAGAAGCTTAAAATTTAACGATCTCACAAAGTTTGAAGAGTCGCTGTACACAAGGCTGCTTGGATACAAATGTCAATGACTAGTGGTCGGAACCTTGAAACTCAGCGAAACTTTGTATGGTAAAGCTATTAATTAATCAATTAATTTCCATGTGCTCCCTTCTTTGAACCTTGAAATTCAGCAGACTTTGTGATTTTGATTTTGTGCGCTGGAGAGGTTTTTATGGTGGACTTTCATTACCTAACGCTTCGACAGTATCGTCTTTTTTGGAGGCCTAGAAGGGATTGCAGTTTTGTATTCGCCAGTCTATACGACCAAACGCCTTCTCTGACTTGCGGCATTTAGGCCTTGTTTAGATACAATGTCTCAGATAATCGCCGGGGGCAGGCGGTCATGCGAATTTTGAGCAAGCGGGCACCGGGAAAATAGTTCGTTGATTTCTTGCAGTCCGATTACAGAAATTTGGAATAATTTTGGCCATTTTACGCTCGGAGAACTATCGCGGTCTTTCTATGGGTAAGTTGCGGCCCAGTGCACATTCTCGCGGACTTTCCGCGTAGAATATACAAAATTGTTGTGAACGCCACCGGTCCTTTGTGAAGAACCGCGCAGCCCCTGGGTACCTTCTGCTGAAAGAAGGTACCCCAAACTCGGGTAATTAAACCATCAATGGCACCTTTGCCACATAGAGTCTCACCTTTTCTCGGCGTACGCCCGAAACTGCGTAAAAAGAGTCAAGCGCTTGCTGAAAGTTCGGCCAGCGCTCGCTGACCGAGATTATTTGCCGAGCGCTTGCAAAAAATGCTGTATTGCCGCCCGCTGGCAGAGTATGCGACCGTAAAGGAAGTGTCGCTCGCTGAAGGTTTGGCCACGCCCCAAAATTCTGCTGACCACCTACAGAAAAGTGTGATTGCCCCCGGCGATTATCTGACAAGGGAAGGTTACCAACATTAGTCGGCGATTTAAGATGAGATGTATATCGTAGACGCGCCTTTGAACGCTAATTCCAGGTCTGCTTTCCTTTTTTGCGGAATAAGTTCTCGAATGAAGTTGTGCGCGTTCAAAAGTCCAAATTTGTCAAAGGCTTAGGCGGCCTAAAATTGGCGAAAAGCTGTACAAGAACACGAAAAGTGAAAAATCGTTATTGTATTGGGTATATTGTTTACAAGGAAGGAACAAAGCCGGTGGAAATCGCATAGGTGTTGTTTTAGAGCTTTTCGCTGTTTAAGCTACTCAACGCTTGGCAAATCTGGACATTCAAACGTTTATAACTTCTTTCGAAAACTTATTCCGCAAAAAAGGAAAGCAGATTTGGAATCAGCGTTCAAAGGCGCGTCTACAGATATACATCACATCTTCAATTGCCAACTAATGTTGTATCCTTCCCTTGTGAGCAGGAGGTCGCTGTCATTGTCATGCATTCATTTTTATTATTTATCCCCGAATTTCCGGCGGATATTCATGCTGCCTCTAATGTCTTTCTTGTCGAAATTTCGGTCTCATACGCTAATATCGTGCATTTTGCATCAAAATGTCACCTTTATGTGTTCAACTCTATGTTTTTCCAAAGGTGATGCCATTGTACTCCGCTTTTTGCTGTCCAGATGTTTCTTCAGTCTAGTATCTAGTATCCTTTCGGTCTCTCCTATGTAAATTGTTTCACAACTTAAGCACTCTACCTGGTAAACAAAACCCTCCTTTGCACAATCACCTAAGTTCTTGTATGGGCAGAACGATGCAGTTTTCAGATATACAGTCTGTATCAGGCCACGGACAGACTTCACGCGATTTGATCGTCGCGACTCAATCGCCGACATTTCCATTCATTTTCATTTCACATTCAAAAATTTCGTGCTGGAAAAGTATCACAACCGAAATGCAAGTTGATCGGCATGGAATGATGTTGTAACAGTTGTTTCGTCGCGATTCAGTCGCGACGATCAAATCGCGTGAAGTCTGTCCGGGGCCTCATGCAGTCTACTTCTGATAAACCGCTTTCAGATGGTATTGCTAGGAATGTTGACCAGCATTACTTCGTTCTACGTAAGCGAGTCTACGCGAAGCAAGGACAGCAGAATTCTCCTTTGTATTCCTTTTGTATCCGACAAATTCAGTGAAGCCATTGAACGATGCATAACACGAGCGCAGTTACAGAACAAAGTAATGCTAGACAACGTTCTTAGCAATACCATCAAAAAAACCGTTAATCAGAAATAGATTGTATGATAAAGACTGTATATCTAAAAACTGCATCGTCTGCCCATACGGGAACTTAGGTGATTGCGCAAGGGAGGGTATCGTTTACCAGCCAGAGTACTTAAAGGCAGCGTCCAGACAGATTCTCGACTTCTATATTTTTATGTTATCCAGGCCTTTCCATGGCGCTGATTCCGAATATGGAACTCAAGAAGCGTGAATATCTCAGAAAACCACCTTTTGGGGCTATTTTGGGAAAACCCGGACGAGTGCTTTTGATGTTATCCTCGTCGAAAGCAAGTATTAACAGGTAAACGCTGTAAGTTCGACTGTGTTGGTCATGTGAAAACACGTCAAGGCTGAGGAGTTTTCGTTCATAAGGGGTTGTCCGTCCGAGGAAAGTGGGCGTGGTCGTCGAGCTCGGATCTGCCTGGACGCTGCCTTTAAGTTGAGGAACAATTTACACAGGAGAGACAGGAAGGATACTAAATATTAAATTAAAGGAACATCTGGCCAGCAAAAAGCGGAGTACAATGTCATCACCAATAGGAAAACATAGAGTCGAGCACATAAAGGTGACGGTTTTGATGTCAAATGCACAGCGATATATTTGATATCAGCGTATGAGACCAAAATTTCGGCAAAGACATTAGAGGCAGCATCGAATCCGCCGGAAATCCGGGGATGAATAATAAAAATGAATGTTTGACAACGACCAGTGACCTCCTTCCTTTTATATCATTATATCATCTATAACCGCAGACTGTATATATAGCTTCGACTCACTAAGCACCCCTCAATGATGTCCGTCACAGTCGTGCGGAGTACTACACGGTGGACTTAAGATTGGTGACTCCCACTTTAGATTGTTTTTAGCACGTTGTACCTAGACAAAATCTAAACCCCGCAAGTCAGAGAAGGCGTTTAGTCGTATAGACTGGCGAATACAAAACTGCAATCCCTTCCGGGCCTCTAAAAAAGACGATACTGTCGAAACATCAGGCAATGAAAGTCCACCATAAAAACCTCTCTGGCACACAAAATCAAAATCACAACTTGATTAATCAATTAATTATTTTTTAATGGTTGCATTCATAGGTGCGCCGCATGAAGAATATAAAACGGCGCAAAATAGTAAGCCTAAAGATAGTTTTCGCTAAATTGGTTTTTTTGAGATCAGCTTAAAATGCTGTGTATGAGTTTGCCGTTTGAGTTCACTTCTTAGCGAAGAAATTCTAGACAATGGGAACTGCAAACTTTTCAGCTACCTTGGCTCCAGTTCTGTCTGATGGTGTGTGATAATTGCTAGGGGATAACCCAAGGTCCAAATCGGCTTTACAAATGAATTACATCATTTTGAAGATCTTCAAACGCTGACTTCGAAATTGTTTTCTCCTCCTGCCAAGCACCTTTAGACGTTAAGTTACATTTTTCTTCTTTTTCTTGTTTTTCTTCTTTTTGTTAAACACTCATTTCCAGGATACCGCGGAAACTACCTGCAGAAGTATAGAAATTTGAGCTAGATGCTGCAGTAAAAACTTATAGTCGAGAGCGATGGAGTAAGACCAAATTGCTCTATCTTTTATGTCAGCATATCTGACATAGTTTGATCTATTGGTAAGAATTACAATATTTTGGTAGTTTCGCTACTAAAACTCATACTTAGAGACTTTCCAAGCATCTATTGCTGGACATAATTTGTTTACTCTCTCCAATCTTCCTCTTTTCTATGAATTTTTTTTGTTGTTATCGATGTCATGTTATTAAGAATTTAGAGTTTTACGACATTTTTACAATAAAAAACCAAATTATTCGATTACCAATTAGTTTGATTTCCCGTGCACTTTATTTACTTTGTTTATCGTCACGCCAGTATTTGTCTTATTTTATTCCAGCTCGACTCGTGCCTTTTTGAATCACGTGGTCCATGCGATGTTGATCGATATAGATACAGGGCTTTACAACCTGAGTGTCACAGCCGCCCCGCTCGGCCGCCACGCTTAGGTCCGCGCAGCGTTCGTGGCGCTGGCTGCGCGTCGACTGAAGCTTGGCAAAAGCCCGGGCGATACGCCGCAAACGCCGCGCGCGGCCTGAGCGAGGCGGCCGCGTTGGAGGAGCCGCGCAAGCGGAGGCTGTGACTCTTATGTTGAGAAGCCCTGTAGGTATCTGTGTTACAATGCGCAAGTTCAAAGGCTTTCGCATGTGCATAAAGGTTCGAGGTTGCAACGGCTGGCATGATTCGGCAAGAAATTTGCAGAGACGATGGCGTTCACCTGTAAATTTTACAGCGGCGGTGGCGTAAGCTTCGGTGGCCAACTGGTGCAACACTTGCTCGCCTCAGCTTTGTTTCTTCATTCACTAGCTACAACGTTCAGTAGTATATGCAAGTAAGTTAAAAGGTGATCGATGTAGTGCCCTATGCTGACAAGATTAGCGCGTTAATCATGAGATTCAAAAAACCTTCTTCAAAGAACCTCAATGGGCATTAAAGCTCAAAAATTGTCGGCAAATCACGAAATGGCTTCAGGAATTTGGGAACGAACTCTCCCTACTTCGCAACACTGCTATGACACCTCGTGAGAGGAAAGATTAGAAAATCATTAAACTTTCAGACCATTGAAAAAAAAACAGTAATGTAGATACTGTTTGCTTTGACCATGCTGTGTCCGGCGAGCACTACCGCGCGCTCAAAGCAGCATTGCTGCTACCATTCAGAAATCTTGAAGGGCTGTGAAAGTGGAAGGGAGATTTTTTTTGGGGGGGGGCTAGGAAATGTTTCATAGGGCTGGGCTTAGAAAGTAGATAAGTTGACTAAAAAAGACTAGATTGTGTGATAGTGAGAAAATTATGACCTCTTTCCGCAGACACCTCAAGCATCCGGGCTGCTCAACTTGGAGAACAGTTTGCCAGAACTTTCACACACATAGCCTTATCATGATTTCTTGTGCAATGGTGAACGCCCTATTGCGTACACACAAAGTTTGGTGTTATCATTGCCTATTAGTTGTGACAAGCCTTCGTTTACTCTTGGTCACGATTTGAAACTCCGCACCTGCCCGGGAAGCACTGGAGCGCTTTGCTAGCTTTGCAGAGAATAAGACCATGTAGCAGTCATGAGCACGACGTCTTCAGAGATGAAGACGAAGACATGAAAAGCGCGATAAAACAAAGTTTCGCTTGTTTGATGAGTTGGGATTTTGATCAGTCCTCCGAAATTATTCTACACCTCCAATAAATCTAAAAATTCAATTATAGGTTAGCAATTCAATGACCTTGCAAAAACAACATTCCATTTGCTTTTTCTCGAAATTGTAGCCTGCCTTTGAGCTACCTCTGCCAAGCCCTGATGCACCAAATTCAAATTCTCCGAATTTAGAATCAAAAATTAAAGCTAAGATTGTTTTTTGACTGCGCCCTCCGAATGTAATGGAAATCGAATGGGCGTCCGCAATCTTTGCTTAAATTGTAAAGTAGTCGAGCACGCGCAGATCATGGCTAACAGCTGCAGTCATCCTTTTTTATCCGCAATGACGGCACCTTCAAGTTGCAATCTTGTGTTTTACTGCATTCGTACCCAACGAATTAGTTGCCCATATTGTCATCAACAAGGAAGCTGCCGTTCCAGTATTCGCACGCTATTAACCTCATCTTTGCTTGAAATAAATCAAACTTGCCTGTATTGCTTGTCACTATCAGAACAGTGAGTGCGGTGTAGCGAATTAACACCATAGTCTCAATCTCGTGTAAAAAGAATGCGAATCTGAAAGTGAACATATCTCTGACAAAGCTGGAAAAAATGAAGAAATTCAACGAAGTTGTTAAATTCTGTAGTTGTGAAAGGGCTCGCACTAGTGTGACGATGGAGTGTATGAAGCGCGAAACTGACAAAACGAAACAGTTTGGTTTGGATTAGGTGGGTCCAAAAATTCGTGCCTTTTTCAAGCCCATACTTAAACCACTTAGAAATTTCTTTTTTCAAAGATTATGTTTTTGTTCAGATTCTTTTGATCTCCGCTCAAATAATCGCCAAAATTTCTTATCCATAGTTTTCACCCATCCTGGGTTTGGCTATTTTTTTTAAAACTTCCATCTGTAAACTTCCAAACTAGCTTCAATAACAGTTGGATAGAGTGAACAAAATGCAGTATGATGAACTATTTTGGCCTCTTTGACTGGCGTTTAAGTATTTAAAAAATTTTTGAAGTCTTTACTTTTGCGGAATCGTGAAATACACAATCGCTTTGAACACTGATAAATTTTCGGAAACTGAAGCTTCCAAAAAAAGCTTATCACCTAAGGCTAAGTTTAGTTTGAGTTTTTTTAAGCAAGCACTGAGCGTCTAGCGATTGAAAATAATGGATCCCGGATTTTCTGTACTGCCTGGAACGAAAACGAAACGATTGGAAACGATTTCCTCAAAGAAGTATACCAGAAAGAGCAGAAAAACAGCATCAAATGACGCCCTGGTTGCTGGCCGTTTGTTGTTCTGTGAAGATTGGAATGCACAGATATGAAATTTCATAGCTTCAGAATTTTTTTTGATTTTGAGAAGCTAACTAGAATTGCCAAAAGTATTGTCGTATTGCATTTTGTTTATGCTATCCAACCATAAGCAAAGCTAGTAAAGCTAAAAGTTGAAAAGAGGAGTTTTGAAAATGAACTAAACTCAGAATGGTAGGGATGGTAGAAACCATGGGTTGGACTTTTTGACGTATATCCTAGGAACATCAAAGAAATCCAGACGAAAACACGACTGTTAGAAAGACAAAGAAATTCTGCATTGAATACTACTCAGAGCATTTGTCTGTCCTTTTTTTTGTTTTTTGAGCATGGGTCTGACAAACGGCACGAACATTTGGACCCACCTAATATGCAGTTCGCTCAAAATATTGCATTTCGAGAATTTCACTAACAAGGGAATGGTAAGAAGTCGGAGTGCCTAATTTAAATAAGCTGCATACCTTTCGATGCAACATAGAACGCGGTTTCAAATCCGTTTTCCATATCTGCAGAACGCTTTTGTAGGCGAAGTTATGGGCAGCTTTACTGCGGAAATACTGTATGGGAAATTTGCAAAATTAGGCACATTATTGCCCTTTTAGCTCATCTCTAGGTGTACGGGGCATACGAAGTAATTTAGTTGCATGTCTTGGACTAGCACTAAGCCGACAACGGCTCTGTACAACCAAGTTTGCTTTTTCACGCACGATTTCTTAGCAAAATAATGGCCTTCAACGGCTTATAACTTCATCCACAGAAGTGTTCTGCAGATAGGAAAGACAGATTTAGACTCAGCATTTTATGCTGCATTTAATGGTATGCAGCTCACTTAAATTAGCCACTTCGTTTTCTGACGATTCCCTTGCAAGTATACCTTGCAAGTCCAACTCAGAAATCACCATGCGCAAAGTGTTCCAAATGTTTATACACTCTTCATTTACTAGTAAAGTTTTTACCTCTATGTTATTCTAAAGACCCCCACTCACAATGTGGCTGACTGGCTGTGGCTGACCGTGGCTGTGGCTCACAATTTGGCTTGGCTTCAACTTGGCAAAAAACGTGCACAAATTAGGCTCAAGTCAGTGTCACAAAGGGTTTTTCTTTTTTGCTGCTAAGGCACCGTTCACCCAAATTGATAATAAGATTTTGACGTCTATGAAAGCGGAACCTTCAACCAAGCGGACGCTGCCAAAAATCAGTTTCGAAGCACGAAAACCTTCTTAGACGGTAGAAGTGGCCAACCCGTCTGAAAAAAAAAACAATTGTTAATTTGGGATTCAATGTAACAAAACAATTAGGTTGTCCGGAAAGTCAAGTCCTTTTGATTTTCAGCCGCAGTGAGTCATACACCTTTCATTTCTAAATGGGTTGCAAAGTACCATTCTATAGCAAAACAAGCTCCACACATCGGCTATGTTGCTTTTGCAACAGCTCTCACCCACCTCGAGTTTCGAGCCAAAAACTAAAAAGTTATAACATCCCGAAAAACTGAGAACATTCGCAACAAATCATAGGAATTCTACAAAATTCTACTTGCTCAAACACTATCCACATAAGACATTTATATACACCGTTGCCGTATTTTCTCTTTCGTTAAAAATCAAGAAAACGGAAATTTTCGTAAATTTGCCAAATTGATGGTGTCCCCACATAAGTAGCTGTTTGCTACAAATTTGAGGGGTGCGAACGTAAATTTTCACTCTCCACAAGCTTCAATTTTTGAGATGTTGATATTTTAGCTTGGATCACCTGAGCAGAGAAAGCTATATTTGATATTTTCTCAAAACTAAAGCTTAAAGAGAGCTGAAATTTTCTTAAAACTAAAGCTTAAAGAGAGTTGAAAATTTACTTTTGTACTTCTACAGCTTGGTAATATACAGCCACTTATATGCGAAGAAAGCTCAGCATCACTTTGACAAATGCACGAAAATTTCCGTTTTTTCTCACTAATGTTTTCTAACTGAGGAGAAAGTGCGGCAACGGTGTATATAGATGTCTTATGTGGATAGTGTTTACGCGCACAAGTTAGAACTTTTGCAGAATTTTTAAAAACTGAATCACAATTTTTCTCGGTTTTTTGGGCAGTTGAATCTGTTTAGTTTTTGGCTCGAAACTCGAATTGGATGAGAGCTTTTGCAAAAGCAAGCCAATCATTTTGTAGAGCTTGCTTTGCTCCAACGAAAGGTACTTTGCAAACTATTTACATTCAAAAGTGTATGACTTATTGCGATTGAAATTCAAAACGGACTTTAATTTCCGGACACCTAATGTAATGGATCGCTCTTTATTAGGTTATCAAATCTGCGACCTTTCTGTCTATTCTGAAACCCATAAAAGAAGTGTATCTTTAGAGCACCCAAGTTGATTGGCGAAGCCAAAGTGGCTCTATCTTTTGAAGCGTTCGAATTCATCTTTTGCAGCGAGACTTGTATGGCTACTCACTGGGAAGCGCTTACTATACAGGGTGTCCCAAAAAAATGTATCGAACGTTTGATCGTTAATATCTCTCTTCTGAAGAAGTCTTTTCTCTTGCTACATGTACCGTTTTGTAGAGCAAGGTTCAACTTAGATTTACAGTATAGAACGAATCACCCATCTCTCTTCATTACTGTAGGATTACGGTGGAAGCTTCAAAGAGGGTTTTGAGTCATGAAAGGCCATATTTTGCCTCAGAAAGGAAACAAAACAATCTGAAAACCTTTACGCTAGGCTAATTAGAGTTGCTGATTATAACTGTAAAGTTCCCAACTAATTATGATGCCTCATTGAAGAGTTTTGCCAGGTAAGAGGTAGCGGCCATTTTTTCAATGTTCCTAAACAGTGCGTTTACACCGTTTAGAAGGCTTCGTAATCTCGTGAATAGTTGAGTATTGAACTCAGCGTCCATAAAAACCCTATTACACAAGTTTTCACATCTTTTTGAAAATTTCCGAAACGGCAGCTTTTTCCACATTGACACCATTAGTTTCAAGTTTCTACCGTAATCCTACAGTAATAAAGAGAAATGAGTGATTCGTTCTATAATGCAAATCTAAGTTGAAGCCAGCTCTACAAAACGGTACTTGAAGCAAGGCAAAAGACTTCTTGGGAAGAGAAATATTAACGATCAAACGTTCGATACATTTTTTTGGGACACCCTGTATACAGGTTTGGGGGAAGTCTTTGAGCATGGTATTTTTATCGTAATGACGAAAATTGAATGTGTACACGAAACCAATAAATAGTGTTTACTGAACCGTCTGCTACAAGTTGACTTTACATTTCGAAGATTCCTCCTTTGACGCGAACACAAACTTGGAAACGTTTGGAAACGCTTTCATGGTGGCACGGAGGCACTCCACGTTGACTTTCTCCCACGCACTTCGAAAGACCACGTCGCAGAGACTCCACAGTCTTGCATGGGTGAGCGCTGGCTTTGGTCTGGAGAACTGACCACGCGCTGTAGTCGAGGGCATTCAGATCCGGCCAATACGCAGGCCATTCCGCAGGAGTGATGGAGCCCTCGAAGGCAGTATCCAAGCAAAAAGTCGATTTCGAAATTTTGTGCTTACCTGGACCTACTCGCTATGCTGAATTCGAGAATCAACACTGGAGAGCGCGAAAACGGCGAAAAAAGGCTCTAATGGAGAAGGGAAATTGCAGATGGGCGGGGCTGTTCACATAGTGGCGTCACTCTCCCAGCTTCAGGAGCGATCTTCTCGCTTCCGCTAGTCGCCTTAACATTACCACCAGCCAACTGCGAAACGCATGGCAGAAATCGGGATCGAGAAGATCACTCCTAAAGGCTGGGAGAGTGACGTCACGGTGTGAACGGCCCCGCCACCTGCGATTTCCCTTCTGCGTTAGGGCCTTTTTTGGCGTTTTTTGCGCTCTCCATTGGTTTATCGGATTCAGCGTGGCGAATAAGCACAAAATCATAAAATCGACTTTTTGCTTGGACACTACCTTTAACGTTGCTTTGGAGCCGTGCTTGAACAACCTTCGCTTTGTGCGCAGATGGGCTATCGTGTATGAATCTCTCCCGGCGAAATGGATATTGATCAAATCAACAATCCCCTCCTCAGGATGCTATCCTCATGCACAGCAGTGCCACTTTGATGCCCTGAGACAAAAATCAGTAACCTTTCTGTCGGGGCGATCGCCGCGCAAGCCATCACAGAAGCGGATGAAGCTTTCTCTTTGTCAGTTAACCCTTGCTCTTGGCTTCTTGAGGTGATGATTCTGTTGTTTTTGGGGATCAAGAAGCTACTTCACGGTGAAAATTTCGTACTCAGAAAAGAGTATATTTGGCGAGCCTTAGAAAGACGTTTAAGCAGTCGATGGCATCTGCGCGGTTAATTCAGCTTCTTGCATTTCCAAAAAAGCATGATTTTTAGCATCCTGAAAAGCTTCATCCCAAGGTTCTGTTCCACGACGTCGAAGACTGTCCTGCTAAAGATAGACAGCTCTAAAGCAGCTCAATCAAGCGAACGATCTTCAATTTATGCGAGTGTCCGCAGTAGCTAATTCGCCACTCCTACAAAGTCTTGGGGCTGTTCATATTCTGGAAACGACGCAAGGTAAAAAACACGCTGAACTGGGAAATTTGAGAATTTGCTGGTCAGCCATATTCTCCTCTGGCATCAAGCATATCTCCGATAATAAAGCTAACAGTTTAATTTTTGGAGGAGTTGCACTTAAGTCAAGTATAAGAAGTAGTGAGAGTATAAGAAGTAGTATAAGAGTATAAGAAGCAAAGACATATAGTTAGCACACAAGAATGTGTGGAAAATTCGAACATGCAATGGCATCAAAAATTGTTTAAGGACTTTTCCCCGACTGTATTAGGTTGTTCCCAAGGTTCTGTTCAATTATGTCGTATACTTTGCATTTCTAAATAGGTTGCAAAACAATATTCTACTGAACAAAGCAAGCTCTACAAGACGGCTGTCTTGCTTCAGTAACAGCTCTGATCCACCCCGAGTTTCGAGCCAAAAACTAGAAAGATTCAATTGCTCGAAAATTAGAGAAAAATTGTAACTTAGTTCGTAAAATCCCACAAAAATTCTAACTTGCTCACGTGAATACAATCCACATAGGGCATCCGTTGCCATATTTTTTTTTCTGTTAGAAGTCAAAAAAACGGAAATCTTCGTGCATTTGCCAAAGTGGTGCTGTGCTTTCCTACATATGTAGTTGTATACTACAAACCTCTAAAAGTACAAACATAAATTTCCAGCTTTCTTCAAACTTTGGTTCTCGAGAAACTTGAATTTTAGCTAGGACCACATGACTAGGGAGAACTGTATTTGTATTCGATGTTTCTCAAGAACCAAAGCTTGCAGAGAGCTGGGAATTTATGTTTGTACTTCTACAGGTTTGTAGTACACAACTAATTATGTAGGAACGGTAGAGCATCACTTTGGCAAATGCACGAAAACTTCCGTTTTCTTGATTTCTAACGGAGAAAACTTATGGCAACGGTGTATATAGATGCCCTATGTGGATTGTGATTACGTAAGCAAGTTAGAATTTTTTGTAGGATTTTTATAAACTGAGTTACGATTTTTCTCAATTTTTCGGGCAGTTAAATCTTTTTAGTTTTTGACTAGAAACTCGGGTGGATCAGAGCTGTTGCTAAAGCAAGATAGCCATCTTGTAAAGCTTGCTTTGTTCTATGGAATATTGTTTTGCAACCTACTTAAAAATGAAAAGTGTACAGTATTGCGGTTGAAATTAGAAAGCTGCATTAATTTCCAGAAAATCTAATATTTTCTGTGAGAATATTTGGCTATTACAAGAACCCCGTGCCATATGAAAAAAAAGGAACAGACTAAAAAACGAGAACTTAAAATTCTCCACGAGTTTTTCTTTAAGTTTATTTTAACACACCAATGCTCTCACAAAAGTGACAGACATATACATTCAACATCATTAAAAAAGCATGCAATTCAAAGAGTATATCGTGCTAATGCGAATCCATGTGGGCGCTGTACACAAAAAAATCATGAGCAAATATTAATATTATAAAAAGAGGTGGCACTTTGTTTCGTCACGCGCCTGCTGAAGCATGTTCCATGTTGCTCTTTGAGTTCAAAATTTTCTACATGGCGAACGAAAAAAGCTGTTCTGTCTGCTTAGTTTACTCTAATGCATGCAATACTGAGCGTATCACTTGTCGCTATGAGTAAATTTTTGGCCCTTGAAAATTCTAAGGAAAGCTTTGATTTATCGACAACATAGAGGGCAACTAAGACAATTTTGATCTGCAAATAGGAATGTGCATAGTAGCTTTTCAATTGCTCATCCGCTTCACACTTTGCTTAACTAATTTCATTAGCAAATTAGGGAAAATCTCCCAATACAACTTTTCGAAAATTGTTCTATTGCGCGCATTCTGCGCGGACTAAAAAAGGTGGAACAATGAGGATTGTGAACAAAATTATTATATATCGAAAACGACAAAAAAAGTGCTTTTCAATAGTGCGCATATCACCACACTTATGCAAAACTGCAGGAGAACTGCTGCCTCGAACGTGGGCAACACAAACTGCAGTTCTTCTGAAACAAAGTAGTAAAGTTGAAATCTCATCAACCTCAATATACAGGGTGTCCCAAAAGTAAGTACACACTTTTCAATCGTCAATATCTCTCTTTCCATTAGGTCTTTTTTGGCCAATCAAGTGTCATTGTGTAGGGGAGGCTTGAACTTATATTTGCAGTATGAAGCGGTTCACCGATCGCGATTTGTTACTGTAGGGTTACGGTAAGAACTTCCTACATGTGAAACAATTGTGGAATATGCCATCTGACAAAATTTTTTGAAGAAAATCTGAAAAATCGTGTATTAAGATTTTTGCGCACGTTGATTCCACTGCACAACTTTTTACGAGTTTTCAGCTTTTTTTGAAGGTGTAATCACATTTCAGACTAATACTGGGGATTCGGTTATCACGGTTTACTTGGGATAATTTTGGAAAGAAGCATCACAGTAAAGCGGAAATTTCATACTCGAAATCAGCGGCTTCCATTACCATAGTGCTAGAGTTGTTGGCTTGTTTGGTCTTGTTCCGAAGCAAAATATGGCTTTCAATGGCTTAAAATCCTTGTCGAAGTTCTTACGGTAATCCTACAGTAACGAAGGGCGATCGGTAATTCGCTCGATACTGTAGATCTAAGTTGTAGCCTCTTCCAAAGAAAGTTACTTGATTGGCGGAAAAAGACAGAATGGGAAGATAGATATGAACGATTGAAAAGTGTGTACTTACTTTTGGGACACCCTGTATGTGCATGGTGGGTGGTGGCGAGTTGGCATCGCTTTGGTAATCACTGTCATTTAACAGTAATGCAAATCGATTGGACACACGAGATGCTGTTAATCTATGGGGGAGCCAATTTTTAGTATCTAAAGCGCAAATTTTGTCAACATTCTGAGGCATTCAGAATCTGTTAGCATGAAAGAGTTGTTAACGATAGAACAGTGTGTACCTTTCGGAACACTCTGCGTTTGCGATTGCTCATTTCCAATCAACAAATCGTCTTTTGACTCCCAGTTAATAATTTTTTCAAATACTTGTTTAATGTATAAAACAACTGCTCTTGGAAGTCTCTCAATGGAAAAGAACATCTGTTTTCTTTGGCTTAAATTTTTTGTAGACTTGTTCAGTTGCAGCAAACTATTTTTGATGAGATTAGATAAATCTTAATCTATGCAAGAGTTCCAAGTTACCTTTCTGTTTAGCGCGTAGTGGCACAAGCACTTATAAGGAAAGGATTGGCTGACATAGCGGCCATTCGTATTAAACATATCTTATCAAATGCGTTTTCAAACGCCGATTACAAATTAATTGTATTAGGTCGTCCCGAAAGTATTTTCGCTTTTTTCAAACGGTTGCCACAATCGAAGGAACAAACCTTTCTAAGAGATCTTGGTAGCTTTCGATGCAGAATTTCATTCTCTTTCTAATGGTTATAAAACTGTTGCAAAACAATCAATGAGCTTTCAGTAAATTACTAAAGTCTGCGACCCATGCTTTTTGAGATGGTCATGTTTCACGATTTTTTAAAACTTTCATGTCAATCTTCAGAAGGAGTTCAAGTAACGAGTAAACCTCATAGAATACAATGCAACTTTTCTTTCTTTTCCATAGCTTGTCATATATTTTTAATAGAATTTTAACTGATGCTACCGATTTCCCTACTTGGACAGCTAAATCCTTGTAGAACATCAAAGGAAGAGCAGCTCGGGTGCAGTTTGATGCAGCATTTTCTCCTCTTTCTAATGGGTGTTTTTTGTTTCCGATTCGTTTAGTTTTCGGGGATTAAATCATCACAATTCATTTTTTTAGGGAGCCCCCAGGCTGCACCCGGAAAACTCGAAATTTGACATTTCGAATCCGTAAACTCTCATTTGCTTTATAAATTCAACATTAAGTCATATATCATCTTTAAAGCTTGAAATTCCGAGTAACTACTGGTGTTTGATGCGATTGTGGCTGAAGTGGGATTGCCAAAATCCGATGGCTTTGTTAAAAAAATCTTTTAAAAAATTACGGCGAGCTACGAGAAAGAGAAAAAAGAAGTACTGTATTCTATGAGGTTTTCTCTATCGAATCGTTACTTGAACTCCTTCTGAGGAATGATATGAAATTTTTAAAAAATCGTGAAACTTGACCATCTCAAAAAGCATGGGTCGCAGATTTTGGTTATTTTCTGAAAGATCATTGACTGTTTTGCAACAGTTTTAAAACCATTAGAAAGAGAATGAAATTCTGCACCGAACGCTACCAAGATCTCTTAGAAAGGTTTCTTCCATCGATTGTGGCAACCGTTTGAAAAAAGCGAAAATACTTTCGGGACGACCTAATATATGAAACAACGAACATTTTTTTACATTAAACGTTGATAGAATTTGTGAGCTAGGCTTTATACTTCGACTTGCGGTCATCGTGAGTGGTCGTTCCCAGCGTCAGGCTGCTAACCCAAAGGGAAGCGAGCGACAAGCCGGCTGAAGAAGAAAAATCGTCGCATCAAAATGCTCTTTCATGTTTCGACAAAATTTCAAGTCAAAGCTAGGGAGCTTCCCGAAAACAAAACACGTTCAACGTCAACAAATAAGAACCGTAAAAGAAGATCGCCGTCACGGCTAGTTAGGCGGAAACGGCTAGAAATGCTGGCTCATCATACAAGACAACAATGCAAGTCTTCAAGTACGCTTCGATTGGCCACTATCAGCGTAGGCTCTTTTACGGCACGTCATCGAGGACTAACAGATCTCCTTCGAAGACGTAAAGTGGACGTTGCCTGCGTTCAGGAGACCAGATGGAAAGGCAGTAAGTTGCGCGATTTAGGAGATGGTTACAAGCTCCTGTACAATGAAACAAGTAGTAGCAGGAATGGAGTTGGAATAATCGCTTGCGAAAGATTAAGGAAGACCGACTCACGAGCATTAGGATAGAAAATGGGAACCGCATTCTACGTGTAGTCACTGCTTACGCTCCGCAAACAGGACGCAGTGAGGTTGAGAAAGATGAATTTTTGGGAGAACTCGACGACTATATCAGATCCGTACCAGATGTAGAAATGCTTCTAATTGTAGCAGATCTAAACGGCTATGTAGGAGAACGACGATGTAGTGCAGGGAAATGCCATGGAGACCACGGATACAGGTTACGCAATGAAGAAGGAGAGTGTATTCTCGAGTTTGCTGCTGCTCATCAGCTGGCCTTGGCAAATACTTATTTTACAAAGAAAAGTGATCACCTGAATACTTACGCCAGCGGAAGTCAAAGGTCGCAAATAGACTTTTGGAGCGTTAGACAGCACGAGCTCAGGTATGTGAAAGATAGCAAGGTCATTCCTGGCGAAGACTGCATCCCGCAACATAGACCGCTACTACTGAATCTCGATGTTCCTGTTGACAAAGGAAGAAGGAAGGCAACGGAACGAAGAAAGCGCATTAAATGGTGGAAGCTCAGTAATGATGCCTGCGACGAGCGGCAATGGAAAGTGCCTTACCAAAACTGGACATTGATCCAAAACGTACCTGGACAATCTTGAAAAACAACGTCCATCAGATAGCCGGTGAACTAATGGGCTACACTAAACCTGGACGACCGAGGCTTGACAAGGAAACTTGGTGGTGGAGTGAAGCCGTGCAGGTCGTAATAAAGAAGAAGAAGAAAGGATTTGCAAAAGACACGACCAGAAAATGCTAGCAAGGCATACGTAGAAGCGAAGCGCGCAGCAAAGAAGAGTGTAAAGGAGGCAAAAGAAGCATATCTGGGAAGACTTTACGAAAAGTTGCACACTCGCGCAGGCGAACGAGACATTTACCGAGTCGCAAGAAGAGCAAACGCTACGAACAATGTAGAGCACTTCTATGGTATCAAAGATGAACACGGAAAAGTACTCACAAGGCCACAAGAGATGAATGATAGATGGAGATCACATTTTGTAAGAATGGCATCAAAGATGCACGAGTACGCATCCAGTGTATACGCCAATCCTGTGCTCGGACCAGTACCCAGCATTACAGAGGAAGAAGTTTCTGTCGCCATTAAGAAAACAAAAAACAGTAAAGCGACAGGTCCAGATGACGTACCCAACGAATACTGGAAAAATTGCGGACAAGCTGGAGTGACATGGTTAACACAACTGCTGAATCAGATAGTTGATACCAAGAACATGCCAAGCGATTGGTACAGAAGTACTACGGTACCGATATGGAAAAACAAAGGCGACATGGCTGACTGCTCGACGTACCGGCCTATCCGACTCATGTGTCACACAATGAAGATTTTGGAAAGAATTTTAGGGCCGCATGCACTAAGCTCCCCGCTGGGGAGGGGATCGCAGCTTAAAAGAAAGCTTTATATTTCGAAACTCCAGAAACCTGGATTTCACGTTGTGTACCTATCCGTAAGTATTCCTACTACCCTTCACTATGAACATGTTGAACAGGAGCAAGAAGCTGTACGAACCGCTTTTTCCAGCTTTTGTATGATCCCTGTTGATCCCTGGCGCTTTTCTTCAAAGTCATTTTTCTTTCTCCGAAGTTAACGAAAACTTTCCAAAGCTGTACTGAACATCTAACACAACAGTGCTAAGCATGTAGCTGATGAGATCAAATGAGTTTTCGAAAAGTCGAATTTTTCGGTAAACCTCAAATTTCGACCTGTGGATCATCGAAAATTTCATGACTTTAAAACGGGAGGCGTGCAAGTGGTACCCAGGCAGCCGACTGCTGCCGCAGCCAGCCGCCGGAGTTGGCGTCAGCGCAGCCGCATATGGTAGAATAATTACGCTAGCCGTCTGATACCTCTCCGCCGAAAGGTTTCCTCGCACCTCGTCGCGCTGAGGTGCGATATCAGCCTCAGGGATAGCGCGATATTATCAATAATGATATCAATATCCATATCATTTTAATCAGCAAAAAATTCCTAGTTTATTGATAGAATGAAAATGAACAAATTCACGGAGTAAAGTTTTATAGAGGAAAATGGTCCAAAAATTCATTCTTAAAATGACCAGAAGGAGAAATAATTCAAAATTTAAAAAGTGTTTAGTTATCAATAATTTTGTTTTTTAAAATTCAAAACCGGAGGAGGACGGACGGTCCAAAGTGAGAAGAAAGGTTTGTTTAAGTGAGGATTCAAACATTTAGTGATGATAAAAAAGCTGATAAGCCAAAGTAGGTCAAATGACTGAGCCGAAGCGTGTCAAAAATTGAGTAGATTACTGATGCTGATATAAAAGACAATAGAGGTCATCAATAACCAAAATATCTAATCTATACAGCCTTCAACAAGAGCCTCAGGCTCAACAAGCGTATGGGAACGTGGAGAATTCATCGCGTATTCCATGATTTGGTTTTATTAAAGGTACCTATAGAAGTTTGAAAAAAAATATTCTAGAATTCGTTGCCTCTGCCCTTCCAGTTGTGCACTTCAACTAGTGAAGTTCCCGTGGGGAACTTGAGGTAAGTGAACATGGTGTTCACCCGGTCATCGTGTATGATAGAAGACAAGATCCATGTCTCTCAAGTCACAACTGCATACCTTTAAATAGACATAAGGACAAAGCTAACCGTGTAGCTTATGAGGTTTCCGGATTTTTTTCGCTTGTCTATACTTCTATTTTTGAGCAATTTTTAGATGTCAAAACACAAAAAAAAACGATCCAAAATTGAAAAGATTAAAAGATCAATTAAAGTATTGTACTATGACCCAAATTTGTAACACAAAAAAACTATCTAATTTCATTTATTCACTTTTGTAATTGTAATTGTCTGCCGGATTTTGGAGGTTTGTCGTTTGTATATAGTTTTGTAAATGTCTGCATGGTTCTCAATAAACTAGGAAATTTTTGCTGCTTAAAATGATATAGATGATATATGAGATCGATATTATCGCGCTATCCTTGAGGCTGATATCGCAGCTCAGCGCGACGAGGTGCGAAGAAATCTCTCGGCAGAGAATTTCAGACGGCTAGCGTAATTATCCTACCTTATGCGGCTGCGCTGACGCCAGCCCTGGCGGCTGGCTGCGTCAGCAGTCGGCTGCCCGGGTACCACTTGCTACGCACCCCTTTAAAACATCATTTGTTCTTATCAGCAACATGCTTAGCACTGTCGGGTTAGATGATCGGTTTTTCGTTAACTTCGGAGAAAGAAAAATGACTTTAAAGAAAAGCGCCGGGGATCATCAGGGACCATACAAAAGCTGGAAAATGCGGTTCGTACAGCTTCTCGCTCCTCTTCAACATGTTCATAGTGAAGGGTATTAAGAATACTTACGGATAGGTACACAACGTGAAATCCAGGTATCTGGAGTTTCGAAATATAAAGCTTTCTTTTAAGCTGCGATCCCCTCCCCGCGGGGATGTTAGTGCATGCGGCCCTTAGAAACGCGACTGCGAAGCATTGTGGAACTAGTTCGCAATCAATGTGGATTTGTAAAAGGTTGCAGCACGATAGACGCCATCCACGCTGCCAAGATAATGGTAGAAAGAAGCAGGGAAAAGTAGTGCGAGCTGCATACAGCGTTTCACGATCTGGAAAAGGCTTATGATAAGGTGCCGCTTAAAATCATCTGGAGGTCGCTACGCTACGAAAGCATATGGTGCTAGAGGAATACGTGCAGTGAATCAAGATGATATACAAAGATGCCACGAGCCACGTACAGTCAGCAGCGGCGCGTCAGTTTGGAGACTTCCCAACACAGGTGCGATAAGGTGAGAATGACTCCTCCAGGGTGAAGGGGGTCACAGTGGTCGCAGCCCCTCCAGGGTGAAGAGTATTTCGCCTGGTAGAAAAAATTATAAAATGTCGACGGGGGAAGGAGCCATGGTGTTTTCTCATCATTTTTCCTAGTCAAAGTTCGTTATTTATTCCTTACCATCACTAGTTATCTTTTTTTCTGGAATGTGAACCGATGTGCTGCTGGATTAGCACACAAATATATTCATGACCAACACCTTGTATTTTTTTAACATTTCCTTCTCCTTTTTTACATCACCCTGCCTGTTTTTGGATACCATAGAAGATGTGCATGCGAGAACATTTGTTTCGGAAAGAATTAGACAATTTTCAAGCATTTACGAATTTTTTAAAAGAAGAAATTCGTAATTTCTGTAGATGTACAGCAACGTCAACAAGAGAAATGTTTTTAAAACCAATTTGTCTTTCGCTCTTAGAGAATTTATAGGTTGCCTGGAATCTGTTGAAAAAAGTGCCTGGTGAAGAGTGTGGGCAGTGATTTGTGGATTTACGAGTTTTAGAATAGAAAAATCCATAACTTCTGAAGATGAACATTTTGTACGCCGCGATGGTCACCATTGAAACCATCTCGTCCTCCGCTTTCAGAAAATATATATTAGGGTGATCCAAAAGTAATGGGGCACCTTGATTTTTTAAACATTCTTTAAGATCTCTTTCTGATTGGCTTTGAACAACCAGCAATTTGAACGCTTTTGTATAAAGTGACCTTGCAGGTTATCTTGGCAGCACCTTGCAGCACCCCACTGACATTCCTTCGAGTGGTGCTTCAAAAAATTTAGACGGACTTTTTTGAACGCCATCCGAATTTGTGCTGCTGCACCTGAAAGTCCCTCGACATTTGGCATACCATTCGAAAGAGCTTTCTAAGCTCTTTCCGACGATTATTTAAATATTCAAAAATTGCACTTCTTTCCTACAAAAAAGCACTTTATTCGAAAAAGTGCGGTGTTTGGCGCAGATTTTCAGACTGAAACTTATGTTTTATCCCGCAACTTCTTAAAAATGAGAAAAGTCGAAGTAATTTGCATATGTATGGACAGAGAGTAAAAAACACTATTAGAAAGCAACTGTTAATGTTGAGCTTATTTGTTAACCTTGATGAAAGAATAATAAATATGTCTCCTGACACCCAATGCTGTATCTTCTGTTCTAAAGCCTTGAGACCACCAGCTATCGTGGATTTGGTGACAGTCCCCTCGCCCATTGCGGCGCAGATATCTTCGGTAGACTCACATGTTCTACTGCGGCGCTGGAAGTCGATTCTCGATTGGAGGGTTTTGCTATGTAATAACATCTGTCAAAACTTGGACTTCCAATTAGCTTTTCTATTTGAGAAAACTGCATTTATTCTCTAGGCGCCCCATTACTTTTGGATCACCCTAATACTTTGCCTGGAGTCCGTTGAAAAAAGTGCCTGGGTGAAGGGTGTCCTAGTGATTTCTATACACTTGCGAGTTTTCAATATAAAAAATTCATAATTCATTTGGAGATGAACATCTTGTATGCCGAAAAGTCATCATTGGAACCGTCTGGTCCTCCGCTTTCAGAGAATATGTACTTTGCCTGGGTTCCTTAGAAAAAGTGCCGGGTGAAGGGTGGGTGAGGCTTTTATAATGAGAGTGCTCAAGTACAGGCTTTTTTACCATTGTAAAAAGACGTCTACTTGAGCACTCCCATTATGAAAGTCTCACCCACCCTTCACCCGCACTATTTCTAACTTACCCCAGAGACCCCACAGTATATATTTTCTGAAAGCGGAGGACGAGACGGTTCCAATAGTGACCACCACGGAGTACAAAATGTTCATCTTCAAGAGTTATGAATTTTTTTACGTCAAAAATTCGAAAATCTCCAAAAATCACTAGGACATCCTTCACCCAGGCAATTTTTTCAATGAACTCCAGGCAATGTGTATATCTGGAAGCGCAGGACGAGGCGGTTCACACCTTTCACCCAGGCAGTTTTTTGGATGCACGTGAGACACATTGTATACCATCTGAAAAAGGAGGACGAGGCGGTCCTAACGGTGATTATCTCGCCGTAAAAGACGTTCATCTACAAAAGTTATGAATTATTTGATGTTAAAAACTCGAAAATGTCTAGAAATCACCACTCACACCCGTCACCAAGCACTTTTTTCAACAGACTCCTCCTTTCCTGCACATAAACAATTTGCCTACAAATATCTCCTTTGCTCGACCTTACCTCACTGTTGATTTTTTTTCGGCTTTTGATGAAGGTCACTTTGGTCCCGGCTTAGGGGTGAAGAGGAGGTGAGAAAATTCTCACCCTATCGCACCTGTGATTAGAAGAATTTGTGAGTTTTATGGTTGAAATTACGGAAATTTGAATGCAGGCATGTGTAGATCTCATGGTGGAGTTTTGGACACTTTCGCGGAAAATGAAAAAAGAAAATTGGCTACAATGTGTTTCAAAACCAACTTCGTCATCCGTGCTGCATTAGATTCCCACCTGGAAAACATGCGAAGAGGATATTACTACTCCAAATTCAGTGACTGCTGCAATTCTACAGATTTGAAACTAATTCCAAAGACATAGTTGCAGTGGCACGCATTTAAAATTTCCAGGTATTTTCTCTCCTCTCTTGACGAAATAGATTTTCAAATGCAGCCATTATAGTGATAGAAGTGCAAAGCCTCTATATTGTGATATAAATTTGCACCGCGGTGTGTCAAATTTTTGCAGTAGCGGAATAAATTTCAAACTTTTAGGAAATAGCTTTTTGCGTTTTGAGGTAATGGTTTGATAATTTTATTTTTTTCAGTCAAACATGAAGATCATTTTTACCCCCAAGGTTGTAGAATGATTGGAGGATTCTGTGGTATAAATTTGAGATCAGAATCACCAGTGATTGTTGAGTTAAAGCAGTGCAAAATTAGGCTACAAGATTTTTGGGGCACCATTGTATAATATTTATACAATGGTAAACGATGGTTGTAGTCATGGATACAAAACACGGTGAGGTATGTATTGCAATTGAAGTTGATCAACAGTAGCTTACATTCGAGTGAAAAAATTGAGAAGAGTTCAAAATTAGAAGAACACGGTCTAGATTCGGAATCCATGTTCGACTATCCATAAATCTTGGCATAATTTGAATCTTATGATTGGATTCTTTAGCAGCATCCAAGATTGATACCGACATCTATTCCACAATATACAGACTGACGTTTCGGCAAACTCGCCTTCTTCAGAGTCTTAACAGGTAATATATTTGATGGATTCAGACTACTGTAATCTATTATCTGTTAAGACTTTGAAGAAGGTGAGTTTGCCGAAACATCAGTCTGTACATTGTGGAATAACTTGTATACCAGTCTTGGACGCTGCTAAAGAAACCATTAGAAGATGGTCTAGATTACAAGAAAAGCAGTGTTTAGACCCCAAGGCGATGCTAGCTACCGCGTCACTCGCTCCTGGCTCAACATTTTGCCCGCGCGCCGTTTGAGCGCCAGTTCTGTGCGCTCAGCTTATTTAAGTAACCTCCTTTGTCGTGAATCGTTAAATTCGAAGCCATTATATCACCTGAAAAGCTGGGTTCGAACACGACTTGAGGAGCAGGATATTTGTGAAAATTTGAGCTAAAATAACTTCCTATTCGAAAGAACAAATCTCGTTCAAAGCAGTAGTTACAGATTCAAATATTTAGTCAACTAAAACACTTACAGGGCAAAAGATTTATTGGTCAAAATTTTCAAGCGAATCTATAGTTTCGGTTAGCCTTCTTTCATTTTTTCGCTAATTTTTGACTGTTCGGACATATTCAACAACAGCAAAACTTGTTCTTGCAACTGACGCGAACTGGCAAACATCCGAAGAGTTTAGATCGATGATTGCTAACAAGTTAGTTGTTGCATTTCTGATATACTCTCAAGTTTAGTTTATTTGACACTGTAATCATACTGTAAGTCGTATCAAACTGTTTTTGAAAAAATGGCTCTTCAGAATAGAAAACATGAAACGCTTATAATAGAAGCTACTAAAGAATACGCTTGTGATAGCTGCATTATGTGATAGATTGAAGATGTCTCAAAATAACTCTCAGAGTTGTTTCATACTGCAATCGCTGCAGCGGCTGCAGTCATATAGAGGCGGGCAAAAGATATCGATCGACTATCGTTTCTGCAGCGACCGCAGTATGAAACAACCCTCAAGAACCGTTTCTAATACGGAGAAATGGGGAACACACAGCCTACGATAGCAGCGCGGCCTGAGTGTTTCATGTATCTATGATGCCTTCAATAACATTGTTCTGAGCTTATTATCCAAAATGTTATCCGACATATGTGGACCTCACGAGCTTACTGGAGTCAAGTTGTCAAGGCAATCAAGTTGAGAAGCTGAGGGGTCATTAACGTCGCTTCGGCAAAAGTAAAAACATTGCGTGCAGTCTGTTAAATCGCTTTGCTATGGTGATTCTTCAATAAAAAAAAAGCATTGCCTAAAAGTTGGCTTACAAATCATGTCGGTCTTTTTTTGCGCTTTTAAAATCCTGGAGGCGAATTTCTAAAAGTCTTTATTCTAGAAAGAGCGTCAAATGAGAATTCGGATGTATCAAATTGCATAAGTTCTGTCCGATTTGAATTTTTTGAGTTCAAAATGTCATAACTTCTTTCAAAGTCATCTTTTTCCCAAGCTCTTAGTTTCCTTGTGTTGAGAAATTCCTTGGCTATCAGAAACATACTGGAACCTGCAATAATCCCTGTTAAGAAACAAGCAAGAAGTCAAAAACTTCACAGCGTTTTTCTTCAAACCTGTCTTTTTTGACATCGCAATGCTCCCTTACTAGAATTGATAAGCATTTTGTCTAACAATGGATAGATAGAGAATTTTTCGCAGATTATCTTGCACCATAAAAAAGCCCATAGGGTCCGCGTTGCCGAGAGATTTTTTTGATCGAACAAAAAATTAGCCACTTTTTGACCTCTCTTCAGCGCATGTGTGCATGCTTATTCACGAACTAGCTGGCTTACCCGGCTCCGCCGTATGTTCCGAATAGAAAATTCCATTTCTTAACCGATCCGAACCAAACTTGGCACATATGCACTTCGGGCCCCGGCGGGTGTCACAGTCCACTTTTCGTTATCGATTGATGTCGATTCTATCGATTTTTTTGCAAAACTTGAGCTACGGGGCTGGAATTTGGCAGGGGGTGTAATCGAGCATGCTGATCACCCCCACGGGGGTGATCAGCATGCTCGATTACCCGCCTGTGCCAAATCCCAGCCCCGTAGCTCAAACTTTGCAAAAAATCGATAAAATCGATAAAAGTAATGCACGATTTTGAAAAACTATTATAGTAATCGGAATCCCCATGCTCACTTACCCCCTGTGCCAACTCCCAGCCCCGTAGCTCAAATTTTGCAAAAAATCGATAAAATCAATATCGATCGATGACGAAAAGTGGCCTATGACACCCGCCGGGGCCCGAAGTGTATGTGTGCCAAGTTTGGTCCCGATCGGTTCAGAAATGGAATTTTCTATTCGGAACATACGTACAGACAGACAGACAAACAGACATTCAGCTTTATATGTAAGATTATGAAAATTCTAGAATTGACGTGAGCACCGAAAAGAAAATGGTGGATAGGCTTTACTAGCTCTTTCCTTGCCCTAGCATCTCCAACTTTGAGCTTGTCGATTACTTCTATTACCAAAAAGTTATTGCTTGTAAAACATCTATACAAAAAGTTTATGTTCGACGATAAATTTTACTAGCAAGACGTTTTCTTCATGGAACCGAATTTCTGCATATACTAGCCTTCTACACCCTTATTCCGCAGCCAATGAAAGACCTTGACCTAAAGGGCGCATTGTGGAGATTTCCTCGCAAGAACGTATTTCTAGGGTGAGAACGTACCTCGGCCACTTCGAGATTTTAGGCCTGAAATCTCCGTGCACTAAGAAATTTATTGAACTTTGATATGCTTCAGAAAGCGCAAGAAAAGCACTTTCTAATTATACTAACAATACCGCATTAGAAATGAAACTCTCTTAGAACAGCTGCCTCAAACATGAGGCAAAAAAAATCGGACAGAACTTATGCAACAACCTAATAATTACTGTTTTTCAAAAGAATCTGTTTTTCAAATTTTCTAAATTTATTAGTATTCTTAAAAGCTGCTCCAAATTTGATTTTTTACCAATATCTACATACTTTTCAAATTTAATCAAGATGCATGGTACCTACTGATAAAGCAAAGCAAGCTCTATTGGAAGGCATATGTGTTCGCATCAATTTTGGTTCACCTGAAGTCCGAAGCCGAAATCTAACAAGTTTCGAGTGCCCGAAAAACTGAAAAACCTTAAATTTCTTCTAAAAGAAACTTACAGTCGAGTAGATTTTCCGCTCAACATGGTGCGCTTCATTGAAGGTGAAATGCGGTAAGATATACGCTTGAACAAGTAGCCACGTCAGTAATGTCAGCCTCTTGCGCGCGCAATTGACCACCGTCACAGGCGCAGCTCGTTGTTCATGCGCAAATTTTACCGCATTTCACCTTTAGTGCAAGCACGATATATTAAGCGAAAAATCTACTCGACTGTATCTTATCCCTCACTCGATCGTGCGTGTCACTCCACATTAGACATGCATATGCCGTTGTCTCTTTTCAGGCTGAGAACCAAAAGTAGTCTAATAGTAACAGAAATGGTAGTCTCTAATTTTTAATAAGCATGCTGTGCTGCATCCGTCAAGTATATGTATACAGGGCATACCAGCCACCATCGGTCATGGGTACCCAAAGGATGAGGCAGCGATCGCCCGACGGCGAAGGAGATTGCACTTCGGCGCGAAAGCTAGCTTTGTTGCTAGAGTCATGCCGTTGATTTACCTCGTGTTTACCTTCCATTCTCTTGTTAGGCATCCGATTCCGTGCTTGTAACGATTACTAACCATTGTAGGTGGTGGTCTTGTCGAATGAAGTTTGTTCAAGCAGAAATGGCAAAGCGCATCTTTTGCTCATGCACAGCTAATGTTATCATCCATTCAGAGTTGAGGAAACTCGAGCACGCTTTGCACAAGCATGAGGAGAAAATGTTATTGTTTTTCACCCCATTTGTTAGGTTACTACTAGAAATTGAAGGAGAAACATGTTAAGTTTGTTAAACAACATGTGCACGTTCTCAAGTCTCCTAATCTCAAAATTTATAAAATCAAGTGCCAGATTGGAGTCACAGTCACACGAAGCTGTATTAACTAATATCGATTTGGAATACAAGAAGTTCCAGGGTGCTCATGCTGCTCAAATCGCGTGAAATACGGAAAAAGATAATTCAACATGCGATCCGATACGAAGTGGAGTTAGAAAATATGCGAGAGGAGTTCCTTTAGAAATCAGCAAGAAATTCTGGAAAACAGCGATAATTCAACCCTAGCCACAGATCTACCAGCAGACTTTCGCGTTCGGGTACTAATTTGCTCCTGCGTCGTGCCTTTGCAGCCTCATCCGCGGATACCCACGACCGATGGTGGTTGTATGCCCTATATAGCAATAATACAATCACTACTATACAATAATATTATTATAATAAAATATAATGATACATACAAAGTACAATCCTTTGAGAGTACAATTGCGAATTTCAGCTTAATTTTGAGAAATATTCAAGCTAACTTTTTTTGCTAGGGTCTTTTATATTAAAAAAATTTCTCAAGAGCTGGAGTTTGTGAAAGGCTGGAAATTTGCGTTTGTGCTCGTAAAGGTTTGTGATATAAATTTACTTATGTAAGAACAACGCATCATCGTTTTTTTTGAAAGCTTAGAAATTTTTTACAGTTTTTAACACAGAATCAAACACAGCAACGGTGTATACGAATGCCTTATGTGGAGTGTTATGTGCGAGCGAGTTTGAGATCCGGTAAGTGTCTTAGGATTGGACAAAGATATAGAATTTTTGATTTTGTGGGCATCCGAAAGTTCTCAGATTTCGGCTTCTAACTCTTAAAATGCTGAAGCTGGTGCCGAGCAGCCGAACACTTATACGCCGTCTTACGGAGCTCGCTTCTCTCTATCTTACCCTGCATTCTAGTCAGATTTGAGGAGTGTATGACGTATTGCAATAAAAATTCAAAGTTGAGAAAATTTATAAGACAACCTAACTCTACTGACAGATTGCGCGAAGACGGGTTCGTCGGCAAATCAAAAATGGAAATTGTGCCTTTTTCTCCCCTTCCTCGCTGGTGCACTTCCTTTTTGAGCACCACACTTTGCGTCTCCCCCGTCTTCCCCCTCCCCTCCCCCCCCCCTCACCCCCTTTCTCCTTTATACCCTCCACCCCCAAGCCGACCCGGTATGCGTAGGGGCTATTTCCTTTTAGCACACGCACTGGGTTACCTTGTCATTCATCTTATTTTGTTTATTGAATTAGCAGGTCCTGAAAACAGGAAATGTGACACACCGAAAACCAAGAAACCGCTCAGGTAATAGCACTAATGCCCGCTAAGTAAGTGTAGTTGATCACTTAGAACTACCTTTAACGACTTCTACGAGAACAAACTTAGCCCTGAAATCCGCGTTTTCTATTAAGCACATCATCATGATTGACGAGCCAAGTAAAAAAATTTTTCAAACCTTATGCTTTAATCTGAAATTGACCAGCTTTCTCCATTAACAGATCAATTTTGCGACTTCTACGAGTAAAAGAAGAAAATTCCAGTCTATGCTAGAGTCTTCCTGCAAGGTGTGAGATCATATCCGAAGCCTGAAGAAATAGCATGTGAAACTGAGTGCTTTCTCTATACCAATTGTTTTGCACGAGTAAAGATAAAATATAACAGTTCATACTCCATTATGGGCCTTACGAATTACTTATGTTAGATGCTCTCAAAAGAATCTCAGTCCCTTGATTGAAAAGGCTTTGGACAGACTATGTATCGATATTGTGGCTTTGTTCAAAATCAATTTGCAGTGTTATCAAAAGCGAGAACACTTCAAACCTGATGGCTAAAATCTCTTGTTGAATTTCATCATCATCTTCTTCTTTATCCTCGCCATCGTCCCGCGGGAGCAAAGTTGGCGGTGTTGCAATTTTTGTTTCCATTTGACTCGAACTGCTTTCTGGTGATTTAAGCTTTGCTGTGCAGGTCGCTTCGATTGGTGTTCAATTAGGGCTGCTTCGGCCGGCTACATGGTCTTTTCCCTGTGGATCTAGACGAAGTGCTGTGCTACTGTATAATCTTGCTTCGTAAAAACTGACCAAACCAACGTAAAATGACACCTCGCATCTTGTCCGCGATAGGTGCTACACCAAAATTGTGCCTGCATCGTGCTCGGGATCTGCTCGTGTTTCCTAACTGCTGACCAATTCGGCTCCGTACAGGGCGACTGGCGGTATTAACTTGAGATATAATGAAATTCGGAGGGTGCTGATACTTGCCGCCATTTCAGACATGCCAAATTCGTCCTAACACGAGCATCAGTGATCGTTCGCATCAAATGTGATGATCTTCTTCAGCGGCTGTCTATCGATGCTGATTGTACCGTCGGTCTGCTGTCCGCATTCCAGGTATTCGTCTTTCCTGCGTTCAGCCGCAGGCCATATTCAGTTAATCGCGTCTTCCGTCTCCCACTTGCCCTTGGAGCTCCTGCCTCGATCCGCTTGTTAGCTCGACTCCGCGTGAAGAAGCGTCCACAGGTGCGTCAGTTGAATGTCCCTGGTCACCGTATCTATGCGCAGCATGGAGAGGAGTGGCAATAGAGCCGATCCTTGATTTACTCCTACTTGAATTGGGAACGGTGTTGACGTTCCCACTGCATAACGTATGGCTTCCCTCGTGTTTGCACATAGAAGTTTGATTCAGCGGGCACACCCTTCTGGAACGTCGCGTTGTCTTAATGCATACCGAATCAGCCCGTGTGGTATCCGATCAAATGTCTTTCTTGAACCCAAGAATGCGAAATGAATCAGAATTTGCTTGGCGTTTCAGCAGTAATCGCACTGCATGGATGATGTACATGGTACCGGATCCTTTTACAGCACCGCACTGATTTGAAGTGACTTCCACAATACTTCGAATGCGTGCGTTGATGACTCGCAAATCTTCATCGTGTAGCGCAGCAAGCGCATCGGTCGATATGTGACAATCGCTGAAATCGCCCTTGTTCCTTCCAGATAAGAACTATGACACGTAGATCAGAGCCGCAGCACTTGCCCGTCGTGTTCTGTTGAAGAGTGCTACAAGGTTTGCCACTCCCTGCTGTCCCATCATCTTCCATAATTCTGTAGGTATGTTATCAGAATCCGGGGCTTCAACGCTGAGCATCTTCTTCAGTGCCTGCCTTCTGTCTCCGAAGTACGGTCCAAATATGTGCGTTCCTTGTAGTACTGACGAATGCGGGAGCTGCTCTTTGCATAGACTTTTCGTAGAGTACTTACGTACTCTACGTACTTTTCACTCGGCGCTTAAATCGGCTTCGTCACGAGATTGCCTTCTGCTTTCCTGATGTGCATGACGTGATCGATGTCTTACTTAGCTCGATATCGGGCAGTGGCCAGTTGATAAAGTTGTTAGCTCCAGCAGTTCCTTTCGGCTCGTAAAGTCTCTTGTAATGTGCTCGATAACCTCGATGTGCTTGTAACCTCCTTTGCCTCGGCTACCGCACGCACCGCATTTTCCATCGCTCTCGAATTCAGTTCTCAATATCGATGGAAATTCTCGCTTGCGTGAGAGCCTGCCAGGTTCTGAAGGCTTCCTTCTTCTCCTCAATTACTTGCTAGACTAACTCAGACCACCACCATATTTGCTTGTCGACAAACCGGCGTCTTGGCTGGGTGGTTACCAAGATATCCTCGGCTTTCAATCGTCCCTCCAAATAATCCGATCCCATTGCTCTTCAATTAATTCTTTCTCATCAGTGACAACTGCAAAGCGTCAAATGCTTCCCTGACTTGCTGGCGATGTTCAAGAAGCTTCCACCATTTGATTCTATTTGTCACCGTCCTCCCGATTTGCAAATGCAAATGGATGTTCAGTCAAAGATTGATCACAAACACTCGATGTTGTGACGCAAATGCATGTGTAGTAGTAGGTATTACTTTCGTGTCAGAGCTAGGTAGAAGCCCAAGTGGCGGCTCCAAGATTTCCTCTCAGGGGGAGGGGAGCAATAAGCGTGACGCTGCCACGCACTCCGAAATATAGGGATGCTTCCTAAAATTTTTGCGAGATTGGTAACCCCCATAATCTAGAAAAGGCGTGGCTGTGGAAAAAATTTGAAAAATTATGTTTCTACAAGACTAAACAGGTCCCTTGCACATAAAACCCATGCGAGTACCTATCTTGGGAAAAAAGAGGAGAGGAGCGCACCCCCTCTCCCTCGCTCGGTCCGGCACTGGTAGTGACCACTTTTGCGGCCATCTAAAAACTTCTCAAAGCTCTTTGCGGCTGCCCTTTGCAGCTGTCTTTGCAGTTCAAATCTAAAATTATCCCTAAACGATAGAAGAACCTTCGTAACCTGAAACTAGGAAACTCATGGGTATAGATATTGAACAGTAGTGGAAATGGAGACAGTACACCACCCTGTGGTATACCGCTATTTACCTTCCTTGCTTCGAAAAAATATTAGACCGCTTCCATAAAAAGACTAAAACTGCTACTGTTCATAGAAATGGTGGTGACAGCACTCAATAAGAATTGACCTTCTCAAAAAGTGGTAACATTACAATCGAAAGTTAACGTATGGGTTGAAAAAATCTTCTGCGGAAACAGCCTTAAAGGCAGCGTCCAGGCAATTCTGGACATATGGGGCTCTCACGTGGATCGTGTTGGGACCCTAACCAAGCCACTGCTTAACCGGCATCTCAGGCACAGTCTTTTTCAGCCCAAAGGGTTGAGCCAGACTTCGCGGGGAAGCGGCGTACGCGGCGTACGCAGCGTACGCTCGATATATTTCATCATAGGAGCATACGCGGCGTACGCTGCGTACGTCGCGTACGCCGCGCAGTCTGGCCCAACCCAAAGTAGGCGAAACATCCCAAGTAGAGCAGCGCTTCCGCGCCGTCACTTGCTCAGCGAAATAGATTCAAATAAAGAAATGCAAAGTGCAAAACGCGCGAATCGTTGCGAAGCGGACTTCCGCCAGTACAGTTTCGCTCTAAATTAAGTTGAAACTTACTATAGGACGTTAACGGCTGAGATAAACGAGACTAAACCCCGTATTTCGTATTTCGCATCGTATTTCGCATGGATTCATGGCGCAATTCAATTTCGCGCAAGGACCCACCCGTTGCGCCATGAATCCATACGATTCCGGTGTCCAGTTTCGAGGCGAATATCTATAGCGCAGTACCTGAGCTGCCGGTTGGGCAGTGGCTTGGTTAGGGCCTCGAAATTACGATCTACGTGAAAGCCCCATATGTCCAGATTTGCCTGGACATATAGGGCTCTGCCTTCAAAGGTAGTGTCCAAGCAAAAAGTCGATTTTGAGATTTTGTGTATACTCGGGCTTATTTGCCATGCTGAATCTAATAAACCACAATGGAGAGGGCGAAAAAGCCAAAAAAGGCCCTAACGTAAGAGGGAAATCGCAGGTGGGCGGGGCCGTTCACAGCGTGAAGTCACTCTCCCAGACTTTAGGAGCGATCTTCTCGGTTCCGGTTTTATTGTCATGCGTTTCACTGTTGGCTGGTGGTGATGTTAGGGCGACTAGCGGAAGCGAGAAGATGGCTCCTGAAACTGGGGGAGTGAGGCCACTATGTGGACAGCCCCGCCCACCTGCAACTTGCCTCCCCCATTAGAGCCCTTTTTCGCCTTTTCGAGCTTTTTAGTGTTGCTTTTCGGCTTCAACATAGCGAATAGGCATAGATAAGCACAAAACCTTGAAATCGACTCTTTGCTCGGACACTGCCTTTGAAGCGCCCAGGCCTAAATTTCGAGTATTAAGTTTGACGCTTATTGTTTCAGTGTCTTGTTGCCTGGAGGTTTGATATTAAAGCACGAACTAGTAAATAAGTATTAACGTTGAATTTGTCGCGCCGTACAGGTTTGCGGTGACAAATTTACTCGTACTGGCTTGATGTTTCGAGGCTTTTGTCGTCAGAAGCCTGAGAGCGATTCAAGGCATCATCGGCAGTGCTAGATCATATGAAGGGTCAAGCGTGGGGTGCGGCACGCCACACTAGGGGGGTCGTATTGAGGAGTTAAAAGGGGAGGGGGTCGTAGTCGGGTAATCTGATAATAGTGATAACATGATATTTGTATCATCTCCATAATTAGCATGTCAATTAACCCTTGTAGACAAAGTGTGAGCGAATTCTGAAGATTCAAGATACTAGGCTACCTAAATGAAATGGTCAAATTCCAACATGGTTAACTTTATTTCAAAGGTGAATTAGCTGTCCGTTTTTGCACTCAAAACAAAGCACTACTCCTTCTTTGTCCACCTCAGGAATCCCGCTTCAGAAGACCTGCAAACTGTGGGATTAGAAGCCAACCAAAATCTCGTTTTTCCCACTTTTCGCTTTTGATCGCTGTGCTTTCACCAAATATTACTCAGAGCTAAGAAGATGAATCAGGCTCCAAACAGTCCTATGGAATCTACGAGGTTTAGGCTATCGATTCATTTAAATACTGTCCGCTAAAAATGTCTTTTTGATATAGTTAATGGGGTGCGGCACACCCCCTTAAAAGCTGCGGCTGCCGCAGCTTTCAAGGGGGTGTGCCGCACCCCCTTAGCTTGCCTTCAAAATCCAGAAAGCGCTCCATTGCTGGTATGAGTATTGAGCACATAGCTTCTTCTTACTACACTGGAAATTTGGAGCCGAACGCCCCACCCATAAGAAAATTATGGCCCTTTCAATATGCCCATTCAGATCAAAATCAGTCGTCAAATTACGTGTGATTGTAAAGTGCAGTCACAGAATCGGGCGTACAGCTCTCAGAAATCTGAAAACTCTCTAGAAAAAGCTGGTGTCCTCCGGAATGTCACACTTTGAGGTTCAGAGGTTAAGAGAGAAGAAAGGGTCGTTTGAGGGCTTTATGGGGGGGGAGGTTGTTTTCGAAAGACTTGTGCCTGACCTCTTTCTCAACTCTAGTAATGCTATCTTAGGTATATAGTTCAGGGGGGGGGGGGGGTCTTATTAAGACGGCAATCAGGGGGGGGGGTCGTAACCAGCGATCGTGTGCCACACCCCTTGCTTGACCCTGATCATATGCGATATGATATGTGATATAATGTGTGATGTGATATTTGTCTTTTCCGACTCAGCAAGTTTCAACTTCACTCCAAGTTTGCATCTTCAAAAACTTCCACAGAAAGGTTTACGCTTTCACTACCGCTACTCCAGAAAACCATTACCCGCTACAGTTTTTTGTGTTAACGTTTCGAAAGCAACATTTCCAAACATGAACTTCATGAATTGAACAAGCCACCTTCACATTTGTAACGGAGCCTTTTGTTGATCTATTCCGGGAATTACATTTCATTTCTTTCATATAATGATGAAAGCGTTGCAATCGACTGAACAAGCTGACAATGTAAAATTAAATTGTCGATTTTTCGCGTCTCACTACAGATACAAAGAAACACTGGCTGGCCTCTTTGTCGATAAATCAACGCTATTACTGCTTCTTCTATACCTTCTAGAAGCACATTCGCATTATTGCCGCCTGCTCGCAAGTTTTCCACATCTTGAAGGTGCGCAGACTTTAACGCCAGCTTAACCCATAATCATCTTCGCTTGAGTGAATTTCAAACTTAGACCAACGATGGCAGCCATTTTGAGGGCAGCCTTCAATCAGCGTACATGCGAGACTACTTATACCAGGCCGAGTTTGATTCAAAGTATTTTTACTGAAACACGCTAATTAGCCCATCGTCACCAGCGATGCTGCAACTTATGTTCTATCATATAAACCCAATGCTCAGCTCTCAAGGCCGGGTACGAGGTCGGCAAATGGCAAGCCTAAAATCGTTTTGAGTGAAAAAAGCAAAGGGGATATTTGCAAGGCCCGACTGCCCCGGAATAAAATGTAGGCCTTCCATAGGTTTGACTTTCGCGCCGTCGCTGATTGCAGCACACGCAAAGTCGCTTAACTATGTCAATTGGAACAGCATCAGTCGAGTAGATTTCTGCTTAAGATAGTGTGCTTGCACAAAAGATGAAATGCGGTGAGATTTGCGCGTGAACAGGTAGCTGCGCCAGCACTGCCGGCATTTTGCGGGCGCAATCGGCCGGCGTCACAATCGAAGCTCTTTCCTCAAGCGCAAATGTTACCGCGTTTCACCTTTTGTGCAAGCACACTATATTAAGCGGAAAATCTACTCGACTGTACATGACTGCTTCTCAGTGTATGCGTTACGATATGGTACCAAATTGCTTAAAGAACATAGACCAATGGGGACAAAGTCTGAGATATTATAAGGAACTTATGTAATTGGATGGTGTACTGTGTTTGTTTTTCATAATTCCTCATAAACGGAGATATGAATTGAAACGGCCCGCTTGTACAGCACAGGTGTCGATATGGTACAAAGGTTAGAACATATGTGGATAATGGCCTGTAGAATTTAAGTGAGAAGTTTCATGGAAAGATTGCGTGACTGAAAATTGTCGCTTTATTTTTTCGAAAATTAAATGGCTCGTTTGCAACGCATAGAACGACGATATGGCACGAAATTTGGTCTGTGTACGGTGGGGCTTAGGATCGTAGTATGAAAATTATGAAAACTTGGTGAATGAAGAGCTCGCTTAACTTATTGCACTCAATGCCCACCGGATGTAGACAAAACTTTCATTTCACGTAAGTTTTTTCAAAATTTCACATAAACCTGTTATATGTTTGAAGTTCAGTCTGTAGTAGCATTTGGTTCCAAAACTCCTCCTTTCCCTCTTGTTAGGATCAGGAATAGCAAACGGGGTACGGGTGAGAAGTCACGATTTTTCGCGAAGCAATGCCGCAACGCGACGTCCAGCAGTACAAGCCTTAGCTCCCGTCAGTACTCCTGCCACAATCTTACTTATGGCATCGAGTCATGTATCTGCCGCTCCTCCCCCCCCCCCCCCCCCCCCACCCGCTGCTGTGGCGCCGTGCCACTTTAGCAGCGAATAGTTTTTTATGAGGCAAAAATTTGGACGCGGCGAGAGGCCGCCGCGCGCGGTGTGACTCCTGATCCGGAACCGCAACGACGACGGTCCTTTGGAGGAAGAAAGCGCGCTCCGATCGAACAACGGCGCAGCTGGCGAGATAAATTGGGAGATTGAAAATACTGATAAAAGGTGCCACCCTCCCACTGGACCCTGCAAGATGAACTTCATTCAAGAAAAGTAGATTACTTTTTGTCTTTTATGTGTATGCTTAACTTAAAATCAAGCATTCTCAAAATACCTCAAAGGTAACGTTCAGGCAAATCTGGGCCTCTGGGGATCTCACTTGAAGGGTAATCTTGGAGTCCTAACTAAAATACTGCCCAAACAGCAGCTCCAATGGTGAGCTCCAGTTGAGATGTTTGCCCCAAACTCCCCGGGATCGTATTCGCATCAATTCATGGCGCAACGAACAGTTTCGCGGGAGCACCCACGCGTGTCGCGCCATGAATCCATGCAAATACGATCTCGGGGCCACCTTGGAGGCGAATATCTCAACTGTGAGTTCACCATTTGAGCTGCCGCTTGAGCAGTGTCTTAGTTAGAATCCCAAAATTCTTTCCACATCAGAATCCCAATATGTCCAGATTTGCCTGGACGCTGCCTTTAATGTCTCTACAAACTCCGAACATGGTGTCTGGCAGACAGTGAAAAAGCAATCTACGGCAAAGCGCATGCGCGAAGATTCAGGAGCATTGGTAGGATAACGAGAAAGATCAACCTTAGAACTTCATCTGCTAAAGAAAGAGCCATGCTTTCACCTCCACTTAGTGATAATAGGTGCAAGGAAGTGCCTGATTTTTTCATAAGACTGACAGACTTTACATTTTGATTGTCAATGTAAATAGCTATCTGTACCATCCTAAATATGAATGAATCTCTCTGATAGTCAGTATCCCTGTGTGTTACGTTATGTTTGTTAGCAGGAGACTGTCTCTGAGCCAATACGGACCGCTTTGCGCACAACTTCGAGGGAAGCGAGTGTCGTAGGCTACTTTCCCTCATCGGTCGATATCGATTAATTTTCGCAAGTTTGAACTATGGGAATGGGAGCTGCTAAAGGCGAGGAAATGAACCAGAAGGGTGAAAATGAGCATGCTGATCGCGGATACAATTAGCTTCCAGATATATAATTACCTCTAACGATTCTATGAATTTTTTTGCAGACTTTGAGCTGCAGTGATGAGAGTTGGCAGGGGACAAACAAGCGTGCCGTTTCAGAATCATCACTTTGATTATATGTACAGGGTGTCCTAAAAGTCTGTATACACTACTGTTCATGTCCGGCTGTCCTTGAACCTTGGCATCAGGGCCCGGCACAGAGCGTCTGGAAGCAGACTGGACTTCGTTCTCAAAGCAAAAAGCAAAGGAAATGCCGTTTTTTACGAATCGGGGCCGAACATCAAGAATAAGCTCCATTTTGTCAAACACAAGCTTTTCGGACATGATTGACATGCTCTATCCTGTATGATGGAATGTGCGCGCGATTTGAAAGCAAGGAAAATGAACAAATTGCTTGTTTATAGCGCACACAAAATCATATAACACCAAAATTGAACTGTTTACTTAGAAAATTATTTGCAAAAGAATTTTGCAAAAAGATTTGAAAACTTGTGGAGCATTACCTTTTCCAAAATTAGTCCGTCTCCAGACGGTCACGAGACGATCTGAGATCATCTGGAACATATATTTCCGTCACTTCGCATAAGTTTTGGATTTTTCTATACAGACGGCTTCCCCGGTCAAAAATCTATCCCTGAGCATGAAGACATTTTCATATCTAGCCTTTCCTTTGCTTTCTGCCTTAACTGCTTCATGAATCGCTTTGTTAAATATCGCGCTCCAATGCCAGCTCTTGTGCATGCGTAGTATTCAGCTCCAATCTGAATTTTCACTCTTATTTCACGTTTTTCCTCTCACATTAGTAAATTTCTCTTGTTTTCATCTTCTCCTAAGTAGGTAGGTCCAAGGAAACTTAGTAGAATTTTTGAAAGTCAGGGGAGACTTCGTTTTCAGAAGCCCTAGAAATCGACTCGTGCCGGGCCCTGCTTGGCATGGCTTGTCACTTGATGATTGTGTGATTCGAGCGGTCGACCGAGATAGTAACGTCGTTCACTATGGTACAATGGCCTACTTTCGGCGTTTCGCCTTCGTCAGAGCCTGGAAGTCGAAGTCCAGCATCTATTCACTCAGGCATCAATAAAAAACTCAAACTCGAGAAAAGCCCATGAAAACATAGTCAGAGTAACAAGAGCAGCCAGAGTAACCCTAGTCAGAAGCAAAAACGGAAGTCGGAAGACCGCCGTGCATGCAAGACTATGCCTCAGCTCTACTTGTACATGCCGTTCTGACCTGACCTCATATTCAAATCTGCGTAGGGATTGATATGGCGCCAGTTCTTTGGTGATAGCGATGCACTTCTTCTTTCTATTCATTTTTGGATTTTTGGTGTTCATTCAAAATGCTTCCAACGTTTTGCGCGCGAGGATCTCGGCTCAAACGACAAGATTTGTACCGCAAGTATTCCAGCTTTATCATGACGCACTATGAGCTTTCTTGATAGAGTGGCTGCTTTCAACTTATTTAAGCCGTCTAAATGCTCTTTAAGAAGACAGCAGAGAGGGCGGCCCGTTTCACCAATGATGTTACTCCGCAGGCTAAACATGTGATAAGATATACAATACTGATAGCATGCAATAATCTCCTTACCTCACCTCTTCAGTGCTCACCGTTATCAACAAATTTGCCAAAAATGCGCAAGTAGTAAACTTCTGCGCAACGCCGCAACCTACGCGTGACCCATGCGACGCCGGATTGATCAAGGTTTCAGTGAGCGACAAAGATGGGAGTTTGTGTCATGTCACGTGGACATGGCAATAACCCAGCAGCACCTGTCGGATGTCTACGACTCTCGCCAGCTGACGAGTTTAGAAAGCAGTACGCCGCTTAAATAAGGTCTGGTTGAAATGCGATCTGCGGAATTTTCTAGTAGCATAGTAACGCGTTTTAAGAACGATCAGCCCATTTGTCCGGTTCTCCACACACTGGTCAAAACACATAAACCTCCCGCAGTAGGACTGACTTCAAATAATGCGCGCGATTTCAAAGTGCGTTCCATTCTTAGTGCCATTGGTGGGCCAAAAGACAAAATAGCGTGGTTTCTAAACGTGATTCTTACGCAGCTGCTTGAATACATTCCTGCGCGTCTTAGTAACACCAGTATGCTTCTCGACGGGCTAAACGCAACTCACCTGCGTCATCGAGTCATTTGACGTCACGTCGTTATAAACAAATGTTTCAAATAACGCTGCACATCATGCTACCTGCGAGCTTTTTTCGGAACATCAGGTCACTCTTAACTTGCACGGTCTCAATATATGCAACATCATGACTCTTCTTCACGAATGCTTACGATGTACGGTGTTCCGATGGTCGGGTCAGTACTACAAACAGGTCAAGGGCTTAGTTATGGGACAGCGACTTGTACCTACTTTAGCCACCATTATGTCTAAAATAGAAGCGCCGGTATTGGGGCGTAAAACTCTAACAGACGACTGTTGCGTCATATGTCCAACCCAAGCGGAGGAAGACACTTGCTTTAACATACTAAAACAACAGTCTCCAAACATCGTATTTACCCGGGAAAAGCCCTCCGGGGAATGGTTAGCGTTTCTAAGCTTGCAAATTCAGCTTGCAGGCGGAGCATACGAAATAAAATGGTATCGCAAGACCAGCAACAAAAAACTTCCTTATGTTATACATTTTTTGTCTGCGCGCCCAAATAGGATGAAGAAGGCTGTTGTAGGTAACATGTACAAAACAGCTGTTTAAGTGTCCTCTGCGGCGAAGAAAGCTCGTGGTCCATCATCATTCAGAAAACTGCGGCATCCAACGGTTACGTTACTCAAAAGCATGTCTTGGGAGCACTTTGGTGCTCTCGGGGTAGCTCGTGATTCGAGCAGTACCGCTCGAAATTTCGTTCTCTCGGTCGTTCATCTTTAATGAGTTGAGCGGCACATTGTGGCGATGCGTACACCAAGCGGGTTTGCAAAGCGTTGTTAAGGTAGTCGATATTCCCCCCCGCAAATGTCAAACAGCGTTTGTTCAAAACCGTGCTCATGATTAGCTTCCCTACCCATGCCGGAAACGTCCTCGATTTTGTATTGTCGGCTTGCGATCATTGCTAATAACACTATGCTTCCTCCTTTCGGTTCATCTGATCATTATATTATCTCCTTTAAGGTTTTTGAGAATTTTCCCTCTTTTTGTATTCCTCTACCTAATTTTTTTATGATGTAGATTACGCTTTTCTTGACAACTACGCTTATAACATCGATTGGCTTTCGTTGTTTGATAATTACTCTTCTTGTTGTGATGTATATTATAGATTTTGTAGAACAGTCTACAACGCATTCTCCAAATTCGTTCCCATGAAGCTCCCAACTACAAAAGAGAATTATCTCCCCGCTCATATTCGCGCCTTAACTTCTCAGAAGCAACGCCTCATTGACATATTGCCCAATTCTCTTTCTGATGCCCTCTATAAAAGGGTTTGCTGATATAAACCATCATGTAAAAAAATATTTCGCTTATCGTGAAAGGAAGCTTGCTGCTAAAAGTTCACCGAAATACAATACCGCTCACAGAATGTGCAAAATTTCCGTGAATGTCGCAGAATTCCAGGAATTCCGCGAAGGTTCGCGAAATTTCGGGAATTTCGCGACATTCCTGGAATTCCGCGAAATTCCGGAAATTTCGCGAAATTCATGTGAATCACGCAAATTACGCAGGGGCATAACTTCTTTCCGAATGAGTATATTCAAAATCCGAAAACAGCATTGTATTCAGCTCGTCAAGGCGAATCTTTTGGTATACAGGTTGTGTCCAATACCTTGTTTTCGATAATCTTGAATTTGCACGCGGACGCCTCTTCGCATGGTGGTAACGCAACGAGCATCACACATAGGAGACTGCCATGGGCACCGTTCGCATAGTACTCTTTCACTAAATTATCGTGCGCTAAACAACAGCCGAAGACTCCCTTTCAAAAGAGATTGAAGAGCTGATAAACTATGGAGAAATCAAGCTGTTACAAGTTCTACTGGGCGTAACTTCCTTCAGAATGAACATTTTCGAAAACCGAAAGCAGCATTGTGTCATCTCGTCAAGTCGAATCTCACAGTTACAGCATGCCCTTGAAGTTCCGTTTCCAATTTTTTTCAAAAAAATTTTGCGCGCGTATATTCACAAGATCGCAACGCAGCGCACATCAAACATAAAAGACTCTAATAAGCATTGTTGGATTATGCTGCTTTCGCAGATTATCGAGCGCTAAAAAGCAAACCGGAGAATCTTCTTGAAAAAAGATAGAAGAGCTGGTGAATTCTGGAAAAATCGCGTTGTCTCAAATTTTGCCCACCGTGACCCTAAAATTAGAAGCTCTACTGCTAAGCAGATGTGATTTTCGTAATCAGCAGGTCAGATACCTCTGTGAGCAAGTTTTCAGAGAAATTCGGGTGATTTGATTTTTTCTCGTTCTACCGCCCGGAAGCTCGCCGATGGGTTTGGGTCAAAATGTCGATGATCTCGGATTGTAAGGAAACTTCGCGTCAAAGAGGTTTTCGAACACGCTGTTTACGATAATTGTCTTTGAGTACTCTGCGTTGATACCACTGCTT
>CATQJL010000305.1:26632626-26678032 GCA_958299035.1 Cylicocyclus nassatus | reverse complement strand
AAGCAGTGGTATCAACGCAGAGTACTTCTAAAAATAACTCAATCCCTCTGTCACTGAAACATTCGATGGTATACCTCAGATCTCAACTGCGCTTCATCGCTTGCTGCTCCACACCCTCACATTTTCAACATTTCGATGCTGGTGGGTGAAGCACCTAATTTATGGAAAGAGGCAATTGTCACAGCTATAACAAAAAGTAATAGCGCCAATTTTATCAACGAATTTCGCCCAATTAGTCTACTACCTACTCCCATCAAAATTGTGGATAAGATTATACGTGAAAAGTTTCGAATTGGCTGACTAAATTAGGTTTGATTCCTGATGAACAGCATGGGTTTCTTAGCAGAGCTTCCACCACCACCAATCTTGTTGACAGTGTCTTCGACTGGAGTGTGGCAATTAATAATGGAGAGTCTGTTAATTTTTTATATGTCGATCTTTCCAAAGCTTTTGATAAAGTCTGTCACAGCAAATTACTCGCCAAAATGCGTAACCTAGGAGTTGACGGAAATCTCTTTTCTTGGCTAATGTCGTACCTACGAGATCGCCATATGACCGTCAAAGTAGGTCATCAATTTCCTGAAAAACACCGCTGCACCAGTGGTGTACCGCAAGGAGCTGTTTTATCTACTTTGCTTTTTCTTTTCTACACCCTTGATTTGCCGAATACTTTGAAAACTTCCCCACAAATCAGCGTTTAAATGTACGCAAAGTTTACGGAAGATACAATGTCGATAATGCACTTTAAGTACAGACCAATCTACAGAAATCCCTAAATGATCTGAGCACCTGAGCTGAAACTTGGGATCTAATGTTTAATTTGAATAAATGCTCTGTCCTCCATTTTGGAAAAGAGAATACATCTACTTATTACCTAATGGTAGCATGCTAAAAAAATTGTGGAATCGCGAAAGACTTAGGAGTTCTGATTGACTCCAAACTCAGCTTCACTGAACATCTTGACATGGTGGTCAGAAAGGCATACGCGTCATTGTTTTTGCTTTTTCGTAGTAATAACACTAATTCTTCTAAAGTTCTGCTATTACTCTATAAAGCCTTTGTGCTTCACATTTGGAATATTGCTCCCAGATATGGTCTCCATTCCGTAAAAAACACATCAAGAAACTTGAAAAAGTGCAACAATTTTATACAAGACTTTTCTTCAAACGTACTTCGCCCGGGATAAATTCACCACTTAGTTACGAAGACCGCCTTCAGAAATTTCATTTGAAAAAAACTCAGTTTTCGGTGTGTTTTATTTGACCTTACTTTTTGCTTTCAAGTTTTAAGAAAAGAGAACAAGCTAAAAGCGAGTAAGTACTGGACCTTTGTCCCAACAAGTGACAGATCGGGGGCTTTCAATTTACATTACCCCAAGATTCGACGTATTAGGTTGATGCATAATTCCAGCACCAAAATAGGTACAGACCGCAATAACTCGGAAAAATCCTATATTTCAAATAGATTTCCATTATTATTAGATAGCGCAAACGTAGCTCTACAAAATAATGCTCAAATATCTTCACCAGCTTTGATCCACGCGAAGTTTTGAGCCGAAAACTGAAAAAAAAAACAACGCGTCCGAAAACCTTAAGACCAATCAAAACAAAATTGTAACTTCGTTCAAAAAGATGTACAAGTAACAGATAAATAGAGCAAACCCTATAGGACACAAAACAAATTTTTTCTTTTCCTTAGCCTGCTTTTTAGGTTTGTAGAACCAATTTTTCAGTGCTGCCAAATTCCATATTTGGTCAACTCAGACCTCACAGAACAACAACCGGCAAGCAACTCGGGTGTCATTCAACGCAGCTTTTTCTCCTCTTTTTACCAGTTGTTTTTGGTTTTCGATTCATAAAGTTTTCCGGGAAAAAATCATCATAATCCAGGTTTTTCAAGGCGCCCCAGGCTGTACCCAAAATTTCCGAAAGTTGTTAATCTGAAGCGGTAAATGCTCATATGCTTTGTAAAATTAGTGTTAAACCATAATCCACCTTTGTAAGTTTCAGAATCCGAAAGTTTATTGGTGTTTAATGCATATGTGTTTGAGACAAGCCTGCAAAAATTCGGTGACTTCACTTAAAAAATCTCTACAAAAATTATGACGAGATATGGAGAGCAGTAAAAAATAGCACCGTTTCCTATAGGGTTTGCTCTATCCATTCATTACTTGGACTCCTTCCGGGAGTTATTACAAAAAATTAGAAAAATTGTGAAACTTGACCTTCCCAAAAAGCATGGGTTGAAGATTTTAGTAATTTTTCAAAAGCTCATCGAGTATTCTGCAGTGGAGTCATAGCCATTGGAAAGAGGATGAAATGCTGCATCGAATGCTACCAAGATGTCCTAGAAACCTTGCTTCCACGAAATGTAGCGTTCAATTGAAAAAAGCGACATTACTTTCGGAATGACCTAATATATGAACTAGAACTCTCAGAAATACTTGACGCATGGCAGATCAAAAAAAGAGAGAAACTTTTCCAACAAATGACAAAAAAGTCACTACTTTCCGTTCTTCAATTCTCTACTTTCTTTTTGCTTTCAGAATACTGAATGCGCTTACTTCGGTCACTGACAGAAACATGGATGATAGTAGCTGTGCACTGCTCTTTCGAGCAAACTTCAATAACGATATTCATATTCGCCTTGAGTATCAGTCTAGCCCTTCTACTTGCTACTAGAATCTATATCCAAATGTAATCATTGACTAGTATATTGTTTACATCTTACGAAGTTATCTTTTCTATAGCTGATGGAAATCGTCCCTTGTGAAATGATTTTTTTCGAATTCTGAGCTTTCGTTTCATACCATGTCTCCTGCCTCCTGCCCAAGATTTTTAATTGCTCAATCCATCAGACTATAAACGAATCTCAATAGTTCATTCAGTGTAATCTGCTACAAAAACGCATTGTTGACAGTTCTTGTCTTTATTTTGATCTACATTTCAATTTCTCAGCAAAGAGGAATGACGGAAAGAAACAATGTATGTGTGTTTGTATGTATGTAAAGTGTATGGTGGACCGATGGACTGATGGATAGATGGATCGATAAATGGGCCATTGGATAGGCTGCTACATCAGAAATGGTCGATTACTTCAAGTACGTCATATCCTACTCTAAAGTATCCCACTCTACTGTTGAGAGCAAAAATGCCACTCATGCAGATCAATGTACATGTGATTGGAGCTCTAATGTGTAAGATGTATATATATATATATATATATATATATATATATGCACTACCATTATAGTATACGCAAAAGCTTGATGGTATGAAACTAAAACTTAGAATTTCCTCAATGCTATACACTATTTTTGTAACTCATTCTCTCCTCACTCTCTTTTCCAACTATTAGTTTCTTTTTAAGCATGACACATTTGTGTAATGTAATACATAAATATAAATAAATAAATATGACCGCTTCTGTCCAACTCCTGATTGCGTGGTTTGCCCGGTTGGCAAGGAGAATGCTTGCATACTATCCGGTATTGTATATCTTGTCACATGTTTAGCATGCGGAAATACATTCTTTGGTGAAACGGGCCGCCCTTTCTGCTGTCTCCTTAAAGAGCATTTAGGCGGCTTAAATAAGTTGAAAGCAGCCACTCTATTAGGAAAGCTCATAGTGCGTCATGATAAAGCTGGGAATACTTGCGGTACAAATCTTGTCGCTTGAGCCGAGATCCTCGCAAAATATTGAAAGCATTTGAATGAACACCAAAAATCCGAAAATGAATAGAAAGGAGAAGTGCATCGCTATTACCAAAGGACTGACGCCATATCAATCCCTTTGCAGATTTCAATATGAGGTCAGGTCAGAACGGCATATATAAGTAGGGGTGAGGCATAGTCTTGCATACACGGCGGTCTTCCGACTTTCGTTTTTCTTCTGGCTAAGATTACTCTGGCTGCTCTTGTTACTCTGACTAGGTTTTCATTAGCTTTCCCGAATAGTACTTTGGTGTGTGAGGGAATATATGCTGATTACTTCGACTTCCAGGCTCTGACGAAGGCGACAGCGCCAAAACGTAGGTCATTGTACCATAGGAAACTATGTATACATTGTTTGATCGTTAATATCTCTCTTCTCAAAAATTCTTTTGCTTACCTTCAGGTACCACTGTGTAGAGCTAGGTTCATCTTAGATTTACAGTGTGAAGCGAATAAACTATCTTTATTCATTACTAGCTGGCTTACCCGGCTCCGCCGTATCCGGACCAAACTTGGCACACATACACTTCGGGCCCCGGCGGGTGTCACAGTCCACCTTTCGTTATCGATCGATGTCGATTTTACCGATTTTTATCGATTTTTTTGCAGAGTTCACCTACAGGGCTAGGAGTTGGCACAGAGGGGTAATCGAGCATGCTGATTACGAACACAATATTAGTTTTCAGGATCGTCCATTACTTTTATCGATTTTATCGATTTTTTTTGTAAAGTTTGACCTGCGAGGCTGGGATTTTGCACAGGGGGGCAATCGAGCATGCTGATTACGAACACAATATTAGTTTTCAGGATCGTCCATTACTTTTATCGATTTTATCGATTTTTTTTGTAAAGTTTGACCTGCGAGGCTGGGATTTTGCACAGGGGGGCAATCGAGCATGCTGATTACGAACACAATATTAGTTTTCAGGATTATCGATTACTTTTATCGATTTTATCGATTTTGCAAAATTTGAGCTAGGGGGCTGGAATTTGGCACAGGAGTGTAATCGAGCATGCTGATCACCCCCCTTGGGGATGATCAGCATGCTCGATTACCCCCCTGTGCCAACTCCCAGCCCCCTAGCTCAAACTTTGCAAAAAAATCGATAAAATCGATAAAAGTAATCGATAATCCTGAAAACCAATATTGTATTCGGAATCCCCATGCTCGATTACCCCCCTGTGCCAACTCCCAGCCCCGTAGGTGAACTCAGCAAAAAAAATCGATAAAAATCGGTAAAATCGACATCGATCGATGACGAAAAGTAGCCTATGACACCCGCCGGGGCCCGTAGTGTATGTGTGCCAAGTTTGGCCCGGATCGGTTCAGAAATGGAATTTTCTATTCGGAACATACGTACAGACAGACAGACATACAGACAGACAGACAGACATACAGACAAACAGACATTCAGCTTTATATATAAGATTGCAGAATTACATCAGGAATTTCAAAAAGGGTTTTGAGTCATTGAGGGCCCTATTTCGCTTTGGAAAGCAAGCTAAAGAATCTAGAAACTCTTACTCTAAGCTAATTAGATTCGCTAAAACCACATATGAAGTTTGCACTTTACCGCAATGCCTCCTTCATAAGTTATGTCAAGTAAGAGGCAATAATTGTTTTTACAATGCTCCTTAAAATCGTTATTACACGGTTTAAAAAGCTTTGCAAAGTAGCAAAAAGTTGAGTGATAAAATCAGGGAGTGTGAAAACCCCGATACAGTACATTTCAGATTTTTTGGAAACTTTCAAAAACACGATTAATCCACAACGATGCTGTAAGCTAAAGGTTCCTACCGTAATCTTACAGTAACGAAGAAAGATCGGAAATTCGCTCCATACTGTCACTCTGAGTTAAATCTTACTCTACAGAATAGTACCTGATGTTGAACCAAAGACATAGGACAAAACATATTCGAGATCAACAGTGCATACATACTTTTGAGACACCATGTATACATGAATGTAAAACTGTAGGATTCTGCAACCATTCACGACAAATTGGCCAATGTATGCGATCTGCAGATTTAAAACTATATTTATAAGGACGCGAGTTCGTAAGCCTAAGCCCATAGCTTGGCGATCAACACGTCACCTGGTTTAAGATTAATCCAATAGCACCGTCTCCTGTGATTTCATGTTTTGAAAAAGGAGCAGGTAAACAGTCCAACACATGCACGAAAAGTGCAATTTCGGAAACTTGCATGGTATCGCAGCATTTCTCTCAACATGACCCTGCTAAAAGAATTTACGATGCACAAAAAGCACCATTATCTGCATTGTTCGGTTGTGCTTGAATCCTGGCATGTCACTTGTAGATGTAGTTTTCGAGCTACTACCGTCTTTCGTCTCCGGAGCCCGAAAAGTCGAAGTCATTAGTGACCATGCGGTCAGACGTCAAGAACAAAGACGAAACAAAATCGAAAAGAAGATTAGTCTAGAAAGCAGAACCAATTCCAGAAGCACTTTTCATGCACTTTAGACGTAGAACGGTTGTTGAAAAACAGACCCCTTTTACCAAACTATGCCTCAAACTCACTTTTATACGTCGACGTGACCTGACCTCATGCTAAACCAGAGATATAAGTGCGAGTTCGCTGACGGTCGCGATGCTCTCTCTTTTCTATTCATTTTTGTTTTTTCAGCAGCCATCCAAAACGCTCCCAACGTTTTGCGTGCAAGGATTTCGGGCTCAAACGACGAGGTCTCCAATTCAGTTTAAACTTCTGCGTTTTGTGGTGTATTCTACGATGTTGCTTCAAAGGTGTTGAAGGAAACTTATTTAGCTCCTCTATATGTCATATGCTAGGAACACAAAGAGGGCGGCCAGTTTCTCTGTTGTAGGTGCCACAAGATAAATTTGTGATTAGATAATATATCACTTCTACACCATACATTCCCCCTTTCTGCTGTTTGGGCATGCTATACAGTTTGGAGTCTATCTGGAGGCTGTTTATTGCTTACTCTAACGGTTTCTTGTAGACCCGCGCGATGTACGCACCGCCGCACTGCCCTGCAAAATTCACCCGGAACAAACGGCAAAAGGGGAATCTTTTATAGGAGCGAACAGGCTTTACCGCCCACAAAACTGCGCGATTCTGTGTACTGATGCAGTACCCCGCTCAACCGAGCATGGTGAGCCAGGAACGACATAGAGCGTTCGTTGCTACCAGATGAAACGCGAGCAGCTGTTATGAACATGTTTGCAAACATAAATTTTTTGATTTTGCGAGGGTGCGCTAGAGTATCGTTTCCCCTTTACTGGTGTATTCTTCAAAATCTTCTTATTCTTTCGTTTACTGTTTCACATTTGTCTATTGCTACCGCATAATTTTGAAGAAGTTCTTGTATTCTAAGATTAAAGGTTTCTACTGCCCCTATTTCTTCTTCTAGTCCCATATGTCCTTTATTATTAGAGGTGTTGTGTCTTAATCCGAAAGTTTGATTGTTTCCAGTTGTTCTACTTTAGGCGTGTTTCAAGTTTTTGTAGAATACCTCGATAGAAGACGCTTTTATGTTGAGAGTTGCGCTGCCATTGCTATTGATACGCTAACAAAGATTAAGAGGGCGGCGCCGCGTTATGGAGCAAAGCTATGCCGCTTTTGCTTATGGTATATCCTGAGAGCCTTTGCGTTGCGTCGCTCTTGGTTGCAGTCGTCGCAGAGGAGCTACGCTACCTAGCGGATTGAGCCATTCTCCTCACTCTCCATAGATAAAGAGATCAAAATGTGAATGATAAACGCATTTTAAGGGCAAATCAAATATGGAATATGAGGAAGAAGCGTATGCAAAGCATAGCCAAGAGAAAGTAAAAGAAAAGAAAGTTAATTTTTCTTGGAAATTCATTGACGGAAAATTTCTATCCTTTTTCTTTACTAAATCTCGTTTTCCATTTTCTTGAATATTTAAACTCAAATCCAATTGGATCATCCTGGATTCAGCCTTTGATTCATCCCTAAAATTCTCAACTTTTTTGAAAATTAAATTGCAATCTTCTTCGTTTTCTTTAGTGCTTTATACAGTTTCAACATCTCAAATCGTAGTAATAGAGAATGGCTCAATCCGCTGGCAGGAACAGCGTTACTCCTGCTGCTGCAATCAAAGGCGACGCAACGCAAATGACCCTAGGATATACCGTAGGGGAATGCGGCGTGGCTTTGCTCCATAAAGCCTGCCACCCTCCCCCCCCCATTAAGAATGACATTTGACTTGTTATGCGATTGAATGTTAATTAGCGATGTGAGCTAATACTATCTGAGATGCGGATGAAACGTGACTTGTTTTATCCAGTAGAGTAATGATTGCAAATTAACTTTTTTTGCGCAGCCAAGCGTGCCAGTGTGTCAAAATGTGATGCAGTTGTTAAATTTAGTCTTTTCGGCACACATATAGGTTAAAACTGCGATATATAACGATACATGAAAGCGACATATACACAAGTAAGAGAGCCCCCAGACCGCGCCAATTGCCGCTTTTGAGCCGAAAGCCGCTTTCGCGCCGTTGTCGCTTTTATCATACGTATTCAAAACGCCTTCCAGCCGCCAGTCCCGTTGTATCCAAGGGAAGGTGGCTCGAATAGTGAATTATCAACTACATTAATGAATTAACAAGAAGAAAGCGGTTGTAAACAGGTTTTGAATGTAACACGAAGTGGTAATGATATTTTGAAGAGTTTACTCTTGAACTCACTTACATGTTCTTCTCTGTTTGAAATTATATTCAACTATACCAACTGACTATAACCGTTTTGGAAACTAGTACCCAAGCTAAATTCATTGAAAGCACCATATTCACAATCTGAACTCAGTATAGCAAAAACGTAGCCGGAGATTAGTATCTATCAATCCAGCCTAAAAGCGGCCACAAATATATAAAATCCCTCGTTCATATGACCAATAGCTGATGTGCTGCTAGAAACCGCGATTCGCAGCCATCATTGCAGGTAGTATACGATAGCATGCACAATGCGTGGAGTCTGATTCGCCAAGCACTGAAAAAAAATGGAAACGCAATAGCAATGCACAGCGTAACCGCCATATTTTTGCTCTGCAGATAGAGTATACACGATATTCTAGCCAAAACGACCATGCTTATGCACCATTCTCCAACCACTTTCAAGTCTGAGGGCTTGGCAGGCAATCAGTGAAACAAATACAGCGGCAAGAAAGCGTCGGCCCCATACCTTCGATAGTCTAGAGACAGGGCGCCAAAAGTGAAGGTTGTTTGAACATCTGACGTCATAAATAGTGAAGGTTGTTTGAAGAAGATCAGAGAAGAAAAAATGACGTAAAATAGATATAAAAAGCAAAAGAAACTGCTGAAAACCAGATAAAAATGCTGCATAAGGTTCGAAATCTTTCGTTTGGCGGCTTTTTAAAGTGCAAGTTTTCGCTTCAAGACCAGCAATTCGCAATACGGGGTTTTGATTTTTGATGCGTCCTCTAAATTTTTACCCCCGCGCCGTCCCTCTTGTACCCTGCGACGTTGTCTGGATTCTTCCGCTCATCATTCTGAGCAAGTATCGTCCAAGCTGGAAAAAATTCGTTGCGAAACCACTGAAAAAGAATAAGGTAAAGAAAAACGCATTTTTTTGTTTTCACAAAAAAACAGGCATAAGCAAAGAAATAAGCTTGGCGACGTTGTCTACATTATAGACAGAAACAAGACCTGTCGACTAAACAAAAAACTGCGTGAAAAGAGTCAAACTAGGAGAAAAACGAGAGATTTTCGAAAACAAGGTTTTTGCCGGATTTCTCGTCTAAATCATAAAAAGGAGTCTTGCGACGTTGTCAGCGTGAAAATAGAGATCAAGAGCTTCAAAATGATATATAGCTTGCTAAGATTGGGTTCGAAACAGCGAAGAAAAGGGTACCAGAGCCAAATGCCCCGCGCCCCGCGTTTGGGGTAGCGAGGTAGCGCGCAGCGCGCGGAGACGCAGACGAGCAGCGGAGACAGACCAGAGCCGGCGGGGCATTTGGCTCTGGTCATTGATCTCCGCGGGGTCATAACAAAACCCTATAATATTATATATCGTTGTGATCCTCATGAGACGGCCAGGAGCACTAACAACGTCGCAGGTATTGAAAATCATTCCATAACGAGATAGACCAGCATTTATGTGGCGACTCTCTGCGCAAGATTTCAGCGCAGTTTCTCGTTTTTATCGAATTCCAGCGGCTTTCATGAACCTCCAACGCTCAATCGCAGTCTACAGAGAGGTTAATTGATAAGTTTTATCCTAATTTCTAACTGAATTTTTGAAGAAAAACCTCCTTTCCAACAAAAAAAGGCCATAAAAACGCGATCCTCCGGTTTTTTGAGCTTTTTTTTTTGGATGTCACTACTATGTTTGCCTCATTCACATTCATCCTTACATAGTTAGTCATTAGTTATGTCATAATATCCGGGCTTCGCCCCGGATGACTTCTGTATTCCTCTCCAGGTGAAGGTTGTGTCCTCTCATGGCACTCAAATTGAAGGTTACCAGAGTACGTGGCTCTATGTATCGAAGGTATGGTCGGCCCACGAAAGCATGACAGTTTCAAAGAAACAAACTTACAAAAAGCCAGCGCAAATTATGCAAAAATAACTAATTACAACTATTTCGTCGCAGTTCGATTGAAAACATCCACGTCAACCGAGCACATTCTGACAGTCCTGAGTGCAAATAGTAGACAAAAGCCGAGAAATGCTACGAAGACCTGTTATGACAGTGAGAGAAAGAAGAAGATCAACTAAGGTTGAGATGCAAGAAAAAGTCAAAGTCTGAGGAGCTTACCGCGCTCCGCGGGCATAAGCATGACCGAGGGCGACAAGAGCCAAAGCAGTCTACATCTCTCTCGCTAGCGTACTCTTATATCATTCTCTACCTTGATCAGGCAAAACCCCGCCTTCCAGCCGTCAATTTCGTTGAATCAAAGGGCACATGTGGTTTGTATGCTTCTTACGTCTACATTCGAGATGACTTTGCATCGATGAACTTCTTCACAGCATCCGCGATGCATATATCAATGTCCATATCAGTCTTAATTAGGCTTTGTTTGAAGAAAACGAGATGTCTATGAATAAACAATAAACAGCCTATCACTAGAAGAAAGGAGAATATGCACCATAGTCCAGGTACAAAAAAGAATCTATAAACTATAGTTGAGATGCAAAAAGAATCCAAGTCCGAGGAGCCTATCGCGCTTTGCGGACATAAGCATAACTGATGGCGACTTGAGCCAAAGTAAATAGCTGTGTGCCTCGAATGCGTCGCAAAGTTGAGCTTTTCGATGTTATTTTCGTGTTGGAACTTGTCTACTGTGCTGCGTAACCAAGTCCCGAAACGATGACTTCTTACTCTTTCATAATAGACGAACCCCGAGGCGGAAAAAACATCAAAATGACTATGCTTTAGAAGGTTTTGTTTATCACCTTGCTGAAGTCACCAATCAAAAGCAAAACTGGTCTGTTGAATTCTCCTTTTACAGCAATATCGTTCACCCAGCGTGGTAAACGAGCCAAAAGGCATCAAAAGACCCTGCTTTAGAACATAACACGCTCCTCCAATAGCATATGTTAAGTGGAGAGCAATAAAGAAAAAAACATCGTGCAAAGATATATATAATAGCTCATAGTAGCATACTTTGAAACTAAAGATGAATTCGAAGAAAGCTCGCTTCTAACAAAATCAAAAATGAAAATAAAAACAAGATGAAAGGACTTCCTTAGATCGTATTTCGGTCGCTTTGGCATAAACAAATATCATCGTAACGAGAAATGTCGAAAGAAAACTTTTTACGGCAATGATTCGATCACTCCAGTATCGCAGAACTGGAGAAAAAACGGAAGCCAGAACAGCTAAACCACATCTGCAACATAGTTCTTTATTACGATATTGAAGAGAACCTTCGAAACGGAAGAACGGCGACGAAAGGATGAAACTCCCGCAAGCATCCCATTAGTGCGAACAAGTCGCCCTTACGCGTCTCCAAGCGCTTTAACTGCGAAAGCGGCTTCCGACTGCAAAAGTGGCAACTGGCGCGTTGTGGAGGCTCCCTAAACTAATGATGAACAGTGCACAAAAAGTATAAGTGAGATAATGCTCAAAGTGAAAGCTACGTCAATCAAACCTAAGTAAAAGCGTATAAGGCACTCAAAGATAACTATTTTGCAGTAAGCTCAACTTGCAAAGAATAAAACTACACAGCAATGTGTAAATGTTACTCTTAAGCTGATACTTGTGCTGTGGTAGATTCTTCTTTGAGAATCTCACGTATAAGTGATATCAGAAACCCAATAATGCTGTCGTGATTTTATATGTGACTTGTATCAGTTTACGTAATCTCAAAAAAATAAAATGTTAAAACACATGAGAAGAATATGTAGCGACGCCTTATAACTCTACGAGCTTTATTGAAAGACAGACGGTGGTATCGCGTCATCATCATGCGGCGTCGAGACGCAGATGCGCGAGAAATGCCTTCTAAAATTAAGTCAAGCCACGCCCAGCAAGGAGCTGCCTTTAGACTCATATTGGCATGGTAGTGAGCAGAAGCTGCACACTGCACACTGCAGTGCAAACGCAACATGCAGTTGTAGCAACTCTTCCCCGCTGGTGTGCTGATGTGCTCCTCCCCAAGGAAAAGAGCAATCTAAAGTCGTCCGCCCCCTAAAGAGAATCCCCAGGAAACGAGTTTTAGGGGGTTTTGAAGAATACAAATTTCATAACTGTAATCAGGGAAGCGGAAAAGCCTCAGAATGACGCAAACATAAAAACGGTTTTTTGGGTGGATGTTGCTTTTAGCACTTGGAAGCGCTAAACACTTTGCCGCTTTGCTAATATAGTGTACATTATACTTGGGTCCGAATCGAATAGAAATTCGATCATTCGAATAAAACATTCGAATTTATTCGTATTCGAAATTCGATATTCGGAGTTCTTCAATTTTAGAATAATATTCGAAACTCGAATAATTGAAAAAACAGGGTTTCGAATAATATTAGGTCGTTTCAAAAGTAATTTCGCTTTTTTCAAACGGGCACCACATTTGATGGAACAAAGATTTCTGAGAGAGCTTGGAAGCATTCGATGCATAATTTCATTCTCTTTCTAATGGTTATGAAAGTGTTGCAAAACAGTCAACGGGCTTTCAGAAAATAACCAAAATCTGCGACCCATGCTTTTTGAGATGGTCAAGTTTCGCGATTTTTTAAAACTTTTACATCAACCCTCCAAAAAAGTCCAAGTAACGCCTTTATAAAGCAAACTCTACAGAATGCAAAACTACTTTTTTCTCCTTTCCATAGCTTGTCATACATTTTTAATAGAATTTTAACTGATGCTACCGATTTCCATACTTGGACAGCTAAATCCTCGTAGAACATCAACAGAAGAGCAGCTTGCGCACTATTCGATGCAGCATTTTCTCCTCTTTCTAACATGGGTTTTTTGTTTCCGATTCGTTTAGTTTCCGGGGAAAAATCATCATAACTCATTCTTTTAGCGAGCCCCAGGCTATACCCGAAAAACTCGAAATTTGATATTTCGAACCCGTAAACCTCCACTTGCTTTGTAAAATTAATGCTAACTCATAGTACCATCTTGGTAGTCTCAAATTCCGAAAAATTATGATGTTTGATGCGATTGTGGCTGAGTGGACCTGCCAAAATCCGATGGTTCTGTTAAAGAATCTTTTAAAAATTACGGCGAGCTACGAGAAAGAAAAAAAGTAGAACTGTGTTCTATGAGGTTTACTCTATCGAATCGTTACTTGAGCTTCTTCTGAGGATTGATATGAAAGTTTTGAAAAATCGTGAAACTTGACCATCTCAAAAAGCATGGGTCGCAAATTTTGGTTATTTTTTGAAAGCTCATTGACTGTTTTGCAACAGTTTCATAACCATTGGAAAGAGAATGAAATTCTGCATCGAATGCTTCCAAGTTCACTCAGAAACCTTTGTTCCATCAAATGTGGTGCCCGTTTGAAGAAAGCGAAATTACTTTTGAAACGACCTAATATTATTCGAAAACTCGAATAATCAACAAACGAGGTTTTGAATATTATTCGAAAACTCGAATAATCAAAAAAAGGGGTTTCGAATAGATTTTATTCGAATGTTTTATTCGAATGTTTATTCGAATTCGTATACGAATGTACTCCGTATTCAGATTATTCGACTGTTGCAGACTGCTGAGTATCAGGCTCACTCCATCCGCGTTTTTTTCGCAATACTCGGTAATGCATCTTTTGCAACCGGTATACCTTTGAACTGTATGGAGAGTCGTCAGTACAAGTGCTGATTATGAACAAAAATTTACTTTGTCGATTTTATCGATTTTTGGAAAATCTTGAGATACGAGGTTGGGAGTTGGTACAAGGGGGTAAGTGAGGGTGCTGATTATGAACAAAAATTTACTTCATCGATTTTGTCGATTTTGGGAAAATCTTGAGCTACGAGGTTGCGAGTTGGTACAAAGGGCTAAGTGAGGGTGCTGATTAAAACCGAAATCTAATTTATTGATTTCAGCAATTTTTGGAAAATTTTGAGCTAGGAGTTGGTATAGGGGATACTAGGGGGCTAATTATGATTGGATCGGCTTTAGCCAGATATGTCGGCAAGTTTGAGATGTCATTGCTCTAGTTATTCGATAAATCATTAGAATACTTATTCGAATTCGACTTCCAATGTTCGAATATATTCGATATTCATTCATTGGAAATTTTTGATTTTCCGAATTTATTCGAAATTCATTCATTTGATATTGGGCTGTCCCGAAAGTTTTGTCGCTTTTTCCATCGCTCACTAAAACCTAAAGAACACCAATTCAAGAAAGGTCTAGGTATCATTTGATCCAGATTTTCATCCTCTTTCTTACAGCTATGTTTGTTCTCTGATCTACCCTGTCTTCGCAATGTTATCGCCATGGTTTATTGAGCAGCTCAGCAGTAACGCCAAACCTTTTCTGAATTTAAAAAAAATTTCTCCTACTGCTTATAAAAAGCGCTAATAACTTTTATGTAGAGCCATTCTTCGGCCACATTATACTTATTTTAGATTACATGGATCACGTTATCAAGTTCTAAAATAATTGATTATTTAAGAAAAATCACGGATTTTTATTGCGTCTACCACGTAAAATTACCAAACATTTCAAAAAGCTGATTTTTCAAAGCAAATTAAACTTGGTATTGTTGCATAATTATTGTTTATCGGCTATCAAGTTTTAATTCGCAAAAATTCCGAAAGCTTTCATGTTTTAGCCGCAGTTGCTTGTTCCATGGGTTTGCCAGAAATCTAGACCTTCGAAAAAATAATTCTCTAAAGCTAGAAACAGCAATTTAGGAGAATCTAAGAATATTACTATATAGCCCGAGAATTGTTCTATTTGTGCCATGCTTAGTCCTTTCCAAAACTTTGGAATGAAATTTTTAAAAAGCTAATTTAAAAGCTAATTTTAGCCTAACTTTAGCAGATAAAAATGGCGAGTGAAGATTTATTCGAAATTTATCCATTCGATATTTTTGAATTTCCGATTTTATTCGATATTCGTTTATTCGAGAATTTTGTTTTCGAATTTATTCGATATTCGTTTATTCGAAATTTTTTCTTTTTGAATTTATTCGATATTCATTCATTCGATGAAAAATTATCGAATTACCCAAGTATAGTGTACATCACATTCAATCTGTTGTGGTAGTGTCTAATCAGTTGTTTCCTCGTATGATCTGCCCTCGCTGAGGCGCCAACGACCTCATTGCGCGGGAAATGAGCGCTATAAAAGGCGCTCGCTGTTAGCCATTGTCCGTTCATTCGTTCACTACTTTGCCTCTCATTTTCTATTGTATTCTATTGTTTCTATAATAAATATATTTGCTTCCTCTGTGCCTGCCTCAGGACGAAGAGTCGACGTGTCCGAAGTGGAGGGCACAACAGTGGCGATCAGGACGTGCGACTACTATCGAAGGTAGCCGAAGAACGAAGCTTTGGATTAATCGAAGATTTGTAAGCAGAATTAATCGATCGACATGGTGAAAGTGGACGTCCAGGAGATGATGATGGTCTTCAAGGAAATGATCAAAGAAGAAAGAAAGGAAATGATGGAGATGTCCCTGAAACACATCGGCGGCACGAATCAAGGCAGTCCGACGGAGATTCCGAACATGATGTCCGCACTCAGCAATCGGATCGAAAAATTCTACTTCAACCCCGAAGCGGACATGTGCTTCAGCAAATGGTACGCGCGTTACAAGAAAGTCTTTGTCGAAGATGCGAAGCAGCTGACAGAGAATGCCAGGGTGAGGCTTCTCTGCGAAAAGCTGGACAAGGACAGTTTCGAAAAGTATCAGAGGCATATACTCCCGAAAGAGGTAACCGCGATCAAATTCGAAGATACTGTCGAAACCTTGAAGCAGTTGTTCGACGTGAAGATTTCGGAATTCACTATGCGGTACCAGTGTTTGAAGCTGGAAAAGGTGGATTCCGAAGACTACCTCATGTATACGGGCCGAGTGAACGAACTATGCGAGAAAGCGAAGATCCACGACTTGGATAGCGATGAAATTGAATGTCTTCTTTGGATTTTTGGCCTGAAAAGCCAAAAAGAAGCCGAAATCAGGCAGCGACTCATAGCCGTACTGGACAAGGAGTACAAAGCTGGACGAAAAATGTCGCTGCAGGAGTTATATCTGGAGTGCGAAAACTTCCTTAGTCTCAAGAAGGATAGCGAGACTGTGGCTGGTTGCACGAAGATTGTCGAAGCAACAAGCAAGGAGGAACCCAAGAAGCTGGAATGCTGGAACTGTGGTAAAGCTTACTTCGCCAGGGAATGCAAAGCGAAGCTATGGTTCTGCAAGAAGTGCAAAACGACAGGTTACAAGGAGAAGTATTGCGAACAAGCGGCGGACAGGAGAGCACTTGTTCAGCAAGATTCGAAACGAAGAATCCACAGAAGCAGCGACACCAGTAAGAACAAAAGTTGGACGAAACCAAAACGTCATGTGCACAGCGTAGCGAAGATTGCAAATGCGATGGTGGATGTCAACTCGACACACATGTATATCGAAGCAAAAGTGAACAGTCATCCAGTTAATTTCCTGCTGGATACTGGATCAGACATCACGCTGTTAAACGAATCAATTTGGAGAAGCATGGGTGCTCCTCGATTGGAAAAGACCAACGTGGTTGTCAAGAACGCTAGTGGAGGCTCAATGGATGTCCGTGGAAAGCTATGGTGCGACTACGAGATCAAAGGATCTAGAAGCGAAGGCTATGCATATGTGACGCCCCACACCTCACTGCTAGGATTGGAGTGGGTCCAGAAAAACGAAGATATGTCGTATCACTTAAGCAGAATGGTTGCTGAAGTGAAGACAGAGCAAACCAAGGACATCGCTCTGAAGCTTAAAGAAGCCTGTCCCGAAGTCTGCAAGGAAGGTCTAGGGCTCTGCACAATGGAGAAAGCACACATGAGAGTTGACAAAAACATTGGCCCAATGTTCAAGGCTTGCAGGCCTGTCCCCCATGCTGCACTCGAAGCTGTTGAAAAGGAGCTGGATAGACTATTGGAATTGAAGGTCATAAGTCCAGTGACACACAGCGAATGGGCAGCTCCTATCGTATGCGTCAGGAAAGCGAATGGAAAGTTAAGAGTGTGTGCTGATTCAGCCGGGCTCAACAAAGCGTTGGAGTCGTATGATTACCCGTTGCCATTGCCGGAGGATATATTCGCATCCCTCAATGGAGGCACGGTGTTTTCGCAGATAGATCTGTCGGACGCTTATCTGCAAATCGAGTTGTCAGAAGAAGCGAAGAAATTGGTCGTAATAAATAAGCATAGAGGACTGTATCAGTACAACAGACTGCCTTTTGGAATCAAGACAGCACCAGGGATCTTTCAGCAAATCATGAACAAGATGGTGAATGGTCTGCGAGGAGTAGCAACCTACCTGGACGACATCTTGGTCTGTGGACGAACAGAAGAAGAACACATGGAGAATCTGTTGACTGTGTTTGCAAGAATCGACGAATATGGATTCAAAATTCGTCTAGAGAAGTGTTCTTTCGGTAAGCCAGAGATACGATATCTTGGCTTCATAGTGGATCGAAATGGCAGAAGACCGAACTTAGTGAAGATCGAAGCGATCAAGAGTATGGATGAGCCGAAGAATGTTAGTCAACTGAGGGCTTTTCTTGGCATGGTAACGTACTATGCGGCGTTTATGCCAAAGATCAAGGATCTTCGTGGACCGCTAGATGCAATGCTGAAGAAGGATGCGAAGTGGGAATGGACACGAACACATCAAGAAGCATTCGAAAAGCTCAAGGAAACTTTGTCAAGTGAGCTGAACCTTGCTCACTATGATCCGAGGCAGAAGATCGTCGTGGGAGCGGACGCAAGCGACTATGGTATCTTGTGTGATATCGCATAGATATGCGGATGGATCCGAAAAACCAATTGCACACGCATCGAGATCTTTAACGAAGGCAGAGAAGAATTATTCGCAGATCGAAGAAGAAGCGGGAATTTTCTTCGCTGTCAAGAAATTCCACAAGTACATATTTGGGCGAAACTATTGCTGACGGACCATCAACCATTGCTAGCCATCTTCGGTGATACGAAGGGAGTTCCAGTCTACTCCGCTAACCGACTTATGAGATGGGCTACAATTCTAAATGGATATGACTTCGACATAGAGTATGTGAAGACTACGAAGTTCGGACAAGCTGATGGCTTGTCACGGTTGATGAAGAAGAATCAGAATCCCGAAGAAGACGTCGTAATAGCTGCCGATGAGAACGACATAGACTACATGTTGAAAAATTGTATTAGGAAACTACCAGTGACAGTATCAGATGCGCAATCCTACACAAAGAAGGACCCAGTGTTACAAAGAGTAATGACCTACTTGAAGAAAGGGCAGTGGCCAGACATGAAAGGAGAACTGGCACATTTTGGAAATCGAAGAGAGACCTTGTATCGTGGAGCAATGTCTGATGTCAGCCGAAAGAGTTGTGATACCCAAGGAGCTTCGAGGAAATGTTCTGAAGAAACTGCACAGTGGTCATCCAGGGATTGTAAGGATGAAGAAACTGGCTCGAAGTTACGTCTACTGGCCGAATATCGACAAGGATTGCGAAGACTTGGTACGAAGATGCACGAAATGTCAGGTGTTAGCCAAAAATTCGACGAAGGTACCATTGGCCGTCCGTGGCCGTCCGCGACTCGAGTGTGGCAGAGAATACACATCGACATCGCTGGACCTATGCAAGGAGTTTTCTACTTGGTCGTGGTAGATGCGTACAGCAAATGGCCTGAAATGATCGAGATGAGCAATATCTCGGCTGCGAAGACGGTGAAGGCTTTGAAGAACTTGTTTGCGAGGTATGGATTACCGCAAACAATAGTGAGCGACAACGGTACCCAGTTCACATCGGACTTATTCAAGATGATGTGCGACGAAGGTGGAATTACCCACATAAGGACTGCTCCGTATCACCCTCAATCGAATGGACAAGCAGAGCGTTTCGTTGATATGCTGAAACGCGGAATCAAGAAACTAGAGGGGGAGGAGAGGCCAACAGAAGAGACTCTAAATGTGGTGTTACAAGCGTATAGGACCACACCAAACACGAATTTGAACGACAAGACGCCAGCTGAATTGTTCTTAGGCAGAAACTTGCGCACAAGGTTAAGTCTGTTACTACCAATGTCAGAAGATGCCGAAGATCCACTCGCACGAAGAAGAAGAGAACGCATGGAAGAACAATTTGACAAGAAGCATGGAGTCGTTCGGAAACACTTCGAAGTTGGCGACTTAGTGTACGCTAAGCAGTGGAAGCCACCCCACTTCCACTGGATGAAGGGAACCGTGATGAAACATATAGGACCTTTCAACTACGAAGTAATAGTTGGCAATGAAATCTGCAAGAAGCATGCAAATCAGCTGCGACTTCGAAGCGATAGCGAGCAGGTCGCCCTAAGACAGCAACTTCATCAACAATCCGAAGCCCTGAAGATACTCTTAGATGTTTTGACAGAAGACGACACTCTACGGAGGAATAGCAGTGCAGCCGACGAGAATTCCGAGCAAGCGATCGCGAGCGATGTGCCAGCACCCGTGGATTCAACGACATCGACGTCGACATCAAGCCACGAGCCCTCCACGTCACCGACAACGCTTCGCAGGTCGAGAGAACGAGAAGACCGGTACAACGGTTCCAACCTAGTCCATAGTATTGTATGTTTCTTTCATTAGTTTTGTAGTTGTTTGAATTTCCATGTATGACCGATTTCTTAGCTGTTCATATTTGTAGTTCAAGCTTTTATCGTAGGCTAGTTTTGTGTAACTACCCTACTGGGGGAGGTGTTGTGGTAGTGTCTGATCAGTTGTTTCCTCGTATGATCTGCCCTCGCTGAGGCGCCTGCGACCTCAATGCGCGGGAAATGAGCGCTATAAAAGGCGCTCGCTGTTAGCCATTGTCAGTTCATTTGTTCACTACCTTTGCCTCTCATTTTCTATTGTATTCTATTGTTTCTATAATAAATATATTTGCTTCCTCTGTGCCTGCCTCAGGACGAAGAGTCGACGTGTCCGAAGTGGAGGACACAACACAATCACATTCGATCTTGAAACTTGAAAAATCTAACTTTGTTAGCGTTTGGAGCGTATATGCATTTTACGACCTTGCAAAGGTGAAAATGGGGAATTACTTTTTTTTTCAAAAAGTACTTAGAAGATAGATAAAGAGTCCAAAAATTTGCGGATTGCGCTTTGTTTACACTATCTAACTGCTATTGAAACTTTTTCAATAATTCAAAACGAACTTTTAAAAGTTGCTAAATTCGGACATAGTAAGAATCACGAATATGAAAGTCGGACGATTACCTTAGTGACCACAATAACCCACACAGAAACTTCTTCTAAAAAAAGGGAAAAAAGCTGCGTCGAAAATATCCAGAGCTTTGCTTGCTTTTATTCCACGCGAATTATGAAAAGTTGAAGAAATGGAAAGATCTTTCAGACGACTTAATACAAGTTAGGTTTGTCTCAGAAATTTTTTCAATCCTGAAATTTCTCGCGCAATAAGTCACACACTTCCTAAATGCAGGGAACCATTCGATACAAAGCAAGCTTCATAAAATGACATGTAACAGTTTGCAGTAGCTTCGGTACACCTCGAGTTGCAACAGGAGATAGAAGTTTCGGATGCGCGAAAAAATTGGAAAAACCATTTATTATTGCCCAAAGAAAACTTACCGAATCTCGCACTCGCTCGTGCATATACACTCCTGGTTAACATTCACACATGCGTTGTCGTATTTCTTTCTGGGTTAAAATCGAAGAAGTGAAATTTTAAAGCTCTCAAAAAGCGATGCTTTGCTTTCCCACATAACTAAATGTAAATTACAAAAACAACCGTTTAGTTTCTTGTAGCTAGTTTTTGAAAATATCAAACTTACAAGGGAAGCGTGTTTAGTCGAAGTGGCCTTTCCAAATGAGACCCAAACTGTTTTAAAGAATTTAAGCGGTGATTCTAAATCTGTTTTCCATATCTGCCAAGCGCCTCTGGACGCCGAGTTACGGGCGTTTTTCAGGTCAAAAAATTGAACGCAAAACTGGAGCAAAATCACCTTAATTTGCTCAAATGGTCCAGTGTCAAGTATCAGAGCCGTTTAAGCAACGGATACATTTTGTCTAATATGTTACTACTTAACAGTGCTTTATCTGAGAGCTGGAAAGAATGTAACAATTGATTTTACCTAAATTGCATTCATTTTTCGTTCCAAAAACGGCCATAACTCGGCGTCCAGAGGCGCTTGGCAGATTTGGAAGACAGATTTGGAATCATCGTGCAGTGCTTTTCAAGCAGTTTGAATCTCATCTGAAGAGGCCACTTCGACTGAACACGCTTCCCTTTTTAGCTTTATCTGCCTGGCTCTTTTGTTTCGGGCATTTTAGAATTTTTGGCCCCTAATTCGAGTTCTACTGAAGCGAGTACAAATTGTTACATGCCACCTTATATTGTTCTGCCTTTGAGCGGTATCCTGCTATAATTAGAAGAAGTATCTGATTTACATAAAAAGAAGTCGGAGTGTAAATGTTTAGCAAACAACCCAATGTTAGGTAAGTCAGAAAGTTCATTCGCACCATTTTTGAAAAATCATAAGTTTTTGCTCACTCAACTATTTGCACAAACTTAGAGGGAGAACATATTCGTGAAAGTACCTTTGCTGCTTTCAAATAAAAATAGTTGAAATAAAAGCAGGTAATTCATTGCTTCACTTCAACCCAGTATGGAAAATCTGAAACTTGCGATATTCGGAGCAAGCAGTAATGTAAGCGTTTGGTATCGCCCTTTCCAATTGCGCAAAGTTTGTGAATTGAGCATGTTTTTAAAAGATTATCTCTGAAAAAATAGGCTTTTTGAACAAGCGGTACAGAACAGCACATCTGATTTTTGGTACTTTTTGCAAAGATCACTACTTTTCAGGCAACATCATTAGATCAAACTTTGCACAGTTAGTTATAAAGTGGTGAAAAAAAGTCGCTTTTTGCTTCTTCGCTATGGCGCTCAACCAGGCTAATACCAAAAACGCATGATGGGTACTGTCCGATAGAGCAAAGCAAACTCTACAAACTGGTTTTGATGTTTTCGTGTTGAAAACAAAATCTAAAAGCTTCTAAATGCGCCCAAAAATTTTAAAAAAATCGGATTTCCTTCCAAAAACTTTCTTCCCTTGGCACACATCTGCGCTATCGACATTAGACAATCATATTTACATTTGCTCTAATTTTTTCTTAATTAGATATTGAGAAATCAAAAATTTTCGTGTTTTTCTTGAAGCAATGCCGGGCCGTTCCGGTATAACTGAATCTATAACACAAAGCTTTGGAAAGGTAACTGTAAATATTTAGCCATTCTTAAGGGCTGGTTCTAGAGAAATTCAATATTCAGCGGAAAGATTTTGATAGAGCGCAGCCGTATATGATATTTTGAATCAGCCGTGGGAAAAGGCTAGAAATTAAAAGCTATAGCTACAAAGGCTTGTAGTATAGATTACTTATGTCAACGGTCCATTAATGCTTTGAGAAAATCATGAAAATTTTTGATTTCTGGTTTCTCGTTAGGAAAAAATAGAGCAACTTTACAAAAGAATGTCTAATGTCGTCGACAGAATAGTTGGGTGCAAGCGGAAGTCCGTATAGGGTTTTTGGACAGAAATGTGATTTTCTTCGACTTTTTGGGCATTTGGAACTTCTTAAATTTTGATTTTGAAGTTCAGGTGGGAAAATACTGTCGCAAGAGTATCGATATCATTTTGTAGAGCTTGCTTTATTGAATAGTTCTCATCATGCGTTCTTGGCATGGTTGCGGTGTAATGATAAGGAAATAAAAAAGACGTTATTTGACAACCTAATAGAAAGGGCAACGGATCAAGAGACTTACCCCTACTGCTTGTTTTAAGTTCATTGCAGGTTCATTTCGACAGACTTGTTCAAAGAGTGATTTTATATTTTCTGCATTTAGTTTGAAAGCTCACCCAATGAAAAGCAGCAGAAGCATTTTTGTAAAGGAAAAAATTTCTTTTTTTTTGTAACAAATTCGAGTATGTGCACATCCGTCGAGTGCACACTGTTTAATCGTTGATACTTTTTTGCTTTAATGTATCTTGTCTTCAATTTTGATCTTCAAGTCCGTTCTGTAGAGCTTGAGGTGCGAAGAAAAAGTGAAAGACCCCCCAAATCAGAATTTGACCTTGACTGGAGCAATTTCCAAGCGCCGATTTTGAAACGATTACAAAATCGGGCTTTAGCATTCGAAGTTACACTAAATGAAGAAGAATTCTTGCAATGCCTTGGTATCGAGTCGTAGTTTCGGCACGTCCGAATATGCCTAGTAGGCACACCACCTGGGGCGAGATTATGGCTCGAATAAGAGAGTTTTGTTCTTCAAAAAATACAGCAGTCGTACATATGATTATCTGATGTGAAAACTGCACGACCTCTAACTCGAGTAAGTTTGAGGTTCGTACGAATTTTTTTTTTCGGAGGAAGAAAGACCTAATTTTTTGAGCATTCGCATTTCTCTAGATCTCGACTCCAACCTTTGTGCAGATCAAACTTGCTGTGAATGTTTGAACGTCATCTTGTAGATTGCTTTCTCTACCACTTCAACCCAATTTCTCTATCACGTATATAAGAAGGACTGGTTTACTGCGGTGAAGGCACCATCCACCCTAATTGAGGTTGATGAGGTTTTTACGTTGTATAGCAGCGGGGCCCCTAAGTGAGCAATCGTTCAACTCCGCTGCAAAAAATTGATTTCAAAATGAGGAAAAGGCTTAAGCAGTAGAATTGCTCGGATGGCTCCGCCCATCAATGTGGGTGGTTCGAAGATAAAATAATGTATCCGAATTTGTCATAAATCTCCTTTCGTTATGACTACCAGATTTTTGACATTTTTATCAATCCTGAAGCCCATTATCTCCAGACCACCTAAGCTGATAGGCGAAGCCAGCTAGGCCGCTTCTTCCTTCTGAGGCGATGTCTCGGGATTCATTTTTTTGCAGGGGGTGGGAGATTACATTACATAGTTAGGGGACACCCGGCACGCATTGGTTTGGAGCTTTTCTGGAAACGAAGTCCTCCATGATCTCGAGAAAATTCACAAAGTCCCTCTCGACGTAAAAATCATTAGGGAGACGCTTATTCGATCAAAATAACAATAAAAAAGCGAAGAAAGCGCATTTTGAGTTATTTAGTATAACAAAAAAGCAAAAAGAAAACATTTCGAGTCAATTGAAGGCTCTGCCATTGGGTAAAGTACCATTTTAGTGCTCAGAATGTCACAAACTTTGTAGGCCAACCAATTCTGTGACCTCAACAATCCGGCGATGCATTTTTCGCCACATATTTCAAAGGACACCGCTTGTAATTGGAGCGCAATATCTATCAACGCTTAGGACCCATTTCTCCGTTATCCGGACCCATTTTTTCAAAACGCTCTCACAACATATGTTCTTTAGCCTAGAAAATTTTTTTTGTAGATTCTACAAAGACTGCCTCCCAGACACGTTTCAGTCGATTTTGACTTGTTATTTTTTCGAAATCATTTCCGGTGGGTTAAAAAAGCGTTTGTGACCACCTAGAAGACTTTCAACTGTTTTTCATAAAAGCAAAACTGTCTAGGACTTATAGCAGAACATCTTAGTTGCTTTCAGCAATAACTCCAACTTGTCTTCCTCTTCTCGAATACAGTCGTATTAATGGCAGTACAAAACAAAACCCTGCTAAAACCTGCTAAACGTGTAGATGACATGTCAAATTTTTTTGACACATGGCAGAATGTTGATCCTCCCTGTGAATTTGAAACCAAATATGATACAAGAAAGAAGGCTATATCCTTCTTTGAAAAAATGGGTCCGGTTAACGGAAAAGTACCTAGGATTACGCTACTTTTGGCTCGAAAAAAGAGGAGAGGCAGTAGTTTGATTCGCTCTCTTCAATATATGATAGGTGTTTGACCGATACAATCGTCCAAGTTAAAAAGGTCCAAAACTTATGCGAACTCTCCGATATTTATGCTCCGAACCAACCCAGTTGGTTTGGTGTTGTCTAGAAACCAACAAATTCGGGAACGGATATTAAGACGCATAAGTTTTTAGAACTTTTTACATAACATAGTTTGGAGTTGTATACACATAGCCCAAATTCGGTGTCGTGTGATTGTTTGTGCGCTGTAAACAAGCCATTTCTATTTGTTCGTTTGAGTCCTGCGTTTAAAACCGCGCTTGCGAAGGAACACGTTCAACTCGTAAAACCTGACATGTTCGTCGTTTCTTTTCTAACGTTTCCTACAGGACCTTATAAAAACGATATTCCCGTTGCCTCTAACTCCAAAAACGAAGTCCAGTTTGACCCCAAACCATCTGTGCCGGGTCCTGTTAGGAGATCAGCTATAGTACAGCAAAAACCTCAGAATCCTCCATTTGTACAGTGCCTTCAAAGAATCAAATATGAAAACACGTATGAGACAACTCGATAATTTGATGCTTATTGCACGGTTCACCGTTTGAGGTCGTTTAGCTGCCACATTCAATGGATTATTTTTTTCATCACTATAGAAACCAATTATATCATCACAGACCCGGTTAGGTTTCCATCGTCTTGTCGTGGGTAAAATCTACCGGCGATCGTTTATTTTACCCTTGGTCGGCGATCGCGATACCACAGCACTCCTTATACATCTGCTCTTCAGAGAGACATTCACTCGTGACTTTTCTTAAGGCGCCAGTTGGTCACAAGATTGATTCAGTTTGATCACAAAACATATATCGGCCACAACGACACATTTGGTATGACGCCATGGACTGCCTCATGTTTGTCTGACGCCAATAAACCCGTCACAAACTCCAGTTTCCTTCTTCTCGACGCTGCAAAGCGTATCAAATACCCGTCATTTTTTACACGAAACAGGGCGCAACATAATGTCTGGAAGACTTGCCCAGGTACAAATTGCTATTGTCATTCGAGATACAATTCAAGTCTTCACTCGCTTGCAGCATAATCTGCAGTAGAAAAAATAGCAAAAATAGCAATGCAAAAATAGCACGAACCTTTCTTTGTCATCACTCTCTTCCACTGCAGAAAAATTGTGCATGCCAGATACAGTGAGAATAAGAATAAAACTGTTATTGATTTAAAGCTAATGTCAGCTCAACGACACATGCTTTTAACATCAGCTCAACGACAATGTTCAAGACTGTCCAGAAATTCTTTTCTTACTACATAACCACATCTTGTGTTGCAGATGAACGCTGGACGTCTATGTTCCAGAAAAGTGAACGTTTTTTTAACTCACCGTAAGCTATTGGTGGTGGCATTGATGTGACGTGAGCATTTACATGAAAATTAGATAGTGTCACTGCCGCTGTGCTATCAAAACAATGAATTGGAAATGCAGTGAAAAGAATTTGAATGATTATTAAAATTTGCTTTCAGTCGCGTAACTCACACGTTATTGCAATAATTGAAAATACCACCCATGAATTATTTAGTAATCACCATTTGCCGTGTTCTTGCACATGCTTCACTTTATTGTTGAGACGGTAATATTTAGCACTTTGCTATTTTTGCAAAACTTGTTATGCAATGCTATTAAGGTGACCTTCCTTGTGGCGACCTGTCTTGGTAAGTGTATTGGAACAGTATTATTTACTCTGAAAAAAAAATATGTAGCAGTGCTGCAATGTCCGGATGGTGCCATTGAAGTGGAAAGCGCGACTGAAATAATTGAGTATGTCAATCAAGTGAGGGAGAAGTTGGCTAATGGCTTACAAACCACCGCGGATGGAGCCTTTTTACCGCCGCCTAAAGACATGACTGACTTGGTTAGTTGTCAAGACGCTCGTGTAAGCGCTCTTTACCTTTATTCTAAAAAGATTCGATTCCCAAACGGGTTTATGCTAACTCACAGAGGCTTAGTTGCCTTAGTAATTGGTACGAGTCACGCCCTCGATACGTAGAGCCATGCTTGGTAACCTTCACTTTGAGGGCCATGAGAAAACACAACCTTCACCTGGAAAAAACAGAAGTCATCCGGGGCAAAGCCCGGGTTGTTATAATCCTGACTATATCGGAACGAATGTGAATGAAGCAAACATGAGGAATGATATCTTTAGTTTGTCTCAGCGAAACCGAGAATCTGCGTTTTTGTAGCCTTTTACTCTAAAAAGGAGGTTTCTGTGGGAGTTTCGATAGGATTCAGGGCAACATTTCTCAGTTAACTTCTTGTTTCACCAAAATTGAGTTTCAAAGGATTAAGAAAGCTGTTGTAATTAAGTATAAAAACGAGAAACTGCGCATGAATCCTGCGCAAAGAGTCGCGCACCGCACAAAATTGCTGGTCTATCTCGGAGCGATTTTAAACGTTTGGGACGTTATCAGTCCTCCTCGTCGTGTCATGACTCAGACTGATACGTAATGTTGTAGGGTTTCGTTGAGACCCCGCCGAAAATCTGCGTCCAGAGCCAAATGCCCCGTTACCTCTGGTCTGTCTTTTCCTCTGCTCGTCTGCGTCTCCGCGCGATGCGCGCTACCTCGCTACCCCAAATGCGGGGCGCGGGGCATTTGCCGCTGCATCCATTTTCCTCGTTGTCGAATCCAGTTTTGGCAAGCTATATTAGGTTGCTGCATAAGTTTGTCCATTTTTTTGCCTCATGTTTGAAGCAGCTGTTCTAAGAGAATTTCATCCCTAATGCAGTATTGTTGGTATAATTAGAAAGTGCTTTCCTTGCTCTTTCTAACGCATATCAGATTCCAATAAATTTCTTAGTGCACGGAGATTTCAGGCTTAAAATCTCCAAGTGACCAAGGTACGTTTTCACCGTAGAAATATGTTCTTGCGAGAAAATCTCCACAGTGCGCCCTCAAGTCAAGTTCTTTCGTTAGCCGCGGAATAAGGGTGTAGAAGGCTAGTATGCAGAAGTTCGGTTCTATAAAGAAAACGTCTTGCTAGTAAAATTTATCGTCGAACATTAATTTTTTGTATAGATGTTTTACAAGCAATAACTTTCTGCGAATAGAAGTGATTGATAAGCTCAAAGTTTGAGGTGCTGGGGCAGAGCAAGAGCTAACAGGGCCTATCTACCAGTTCCTTTTCGGCGCTCACCTCATTGTACAATTCTCACAATTTGTAAATAGGCATGCACACATGTGCTGAAGCGAGGTCAAAAAGTGCCTTCTTTTTTGCTCGGTCAAAAAAATCTCTCGGCAGCGCAGACCCTTTGAGCTCTTTTATGTAGCTTAATAATCTACGCAAATTTCTCTATCTGTCCATTTTTAGATAAGATGTTTATCAATTCTCATAAGGGAGCGTTGCCATGTCAAAAAAGACAGGTTTGAAGAAAAACGCTGTAAAGGTTTTGCATTCTTGCTTCTCCCTTAACAAGGATTTGCGCAGATCTTGATATGTGTTTCATAGCCAAGGAACTGCTCAACACACAGAAAGTAAGAACTTGGAAAAAAGTTGACTTTGAAAGAAGTTACGACGTTTTGAACACAAAAAATTCAAATCGGACAGAACTTATGCAGCAACCTAATATATCATACTAGCGACCCTACGGATCGCTAGCAAGTGGGTCGAGGCCAATACATTAGTGAATCAAAGCTACACTTATTTATACACTAACAATAGTGACATTTGAACAAAAGCTATTTGCTTCATGTTGCAGCTTACGTTACAATGACAAACTAGACTATTCACAATTTGCTGCAGCGTTTTGAGCACAACTCTGACCAAAGCTAATTTCGATTACCCACGGGTTATTCGGAAAGTTCTGCCAATAATTTCCATACAAGGCTTTCTCAGCAACGCGATCAAAATTACCCTGAAGTTTCAGCAAGGGTACGAATTCTTTTCACTTTTCTAAAAATCCGTGTATTCGATTCAAATTTCTTTTGCACCTTAGGTTTTATCAGAGGTGAAGCGGTAACATTGATTATCGAAGTTTTTCCACAAGAAAGTCTTTCCTTTACATCCTCAAAATTTTTGCTAGTGCTGAAAATTTACTTTTTATCTTTAGGCTTTCAAGCCACTTGGCCACTTGAGGTGGCTTGGGAAAGCGAAAGTCATAGATTTTCTCTCCCTCACATATTTTTTTACCTTCTTTACATAAATTTTATCTATATCATAAACCCTAGAAATTGGTTCCTAAACTGTCGCAATCCTCCTCCTCCCCTCTTAGTTACAACCTCTCGATTTGAATGGCGGCGGCAACATTACTCCAGGGCCGGTAGTAATCCCCCCGACCTGGCGGCAGGTCTCGTCGGCAGGTTGCTGGCACCTTTCCGCGAGGTGGCCAGAAACTAAGAACCGAAATTTAGGCCGTCCCAGGCCTTTTTTCAAAAAATTTTCTCGATATAAAGTTGCCGCCTCGACTCTGTAGAAAACTTCATAAAAATCTGCGGCTCCAGAACTCCTCCTTTAGTAAAATATCTGGAATTCCAGGAGGAGCTGCCGGCAACTTCGCGATGTCAGTTGCCGGCAACCTGCCGGCAGGTTGCCGGAATCCGCGAGATGGCAGCTGCCGGCAGGTCAGAGAGCACGGGAAATAGCGTGCTCTTTTGAGAGAGCGAGCTGCCGGCATCTCGACGTGCCCCTACCACGTCGAGGTGGTGGCACCTTTGCCGACGGCGTCTGCGAGTTTGCGAATTGCGGCGATATCACACAATTTACGTCAGGCGAAAAAATCAAAAATTCTACTTTTCATGAAAAAAACTATCATTTTTCTCATTATATGGGTTTTTCTTTCTTAAAATGACGATTTTCTTACAAAGAAAAAATCCACTAATGCCTTAGAATCATATAGAACACGAACGGTTTTGGCAATCCCTTATAAATCTCAGTTTGCACCGATTTCGCTCCTCTCTCGCTCATATCAGTTCTTTCACGTCAAAGTCTCTCACGCAATGTATCGATCCCTTTTATAGGCAGCCATTCACCAGTGCGTTCCTCCTATTGCTGGTGCAAAAGGCAATGGCTGACCGAATGGTCGAATGGTTAACGTGGTGGCACTTCAAGCTAACGCACATAGGTTCGACCGCGCGCAAGGTAGCATTTTGCGGCTGTCTGCGTCATCAAAACTTAATGTGCGAAATGATTGCGTGCCAAGGTTACATAGGATTATTGAAACCCACAATCACTCCGCGAGCTGCCGGCGGAGTTGGCATCTTTCCGCGATGTGTGCCAACTTGCCGGCATCTATGATGCCACCAGGTAGGGTAGATTACTATCGGCCCAGGCGCGTAGCGCTGCGCGTTAAATATACATTATGATGCCAATCCGCAACACGAAAATATCGCGTTTGTTAGATTCTTCTTTGGCGTTTTGTTCTGTTTCTTTTCATGTGGTTTTTTTTCTAATATCTCATGGCAGATGTCGTACTTTCATAGTAAAGTTAAGGGGATTTCGTTTTTTGCAATTTCGGGAAGCCACCTTGTGCCGAGCCCTGGCGAAAAGGGCTTGACTTTACCTTGAGGTAACTAAGATAGGGTGAGCTAGGCCACTCATGTGTATCAAACACTGAAGAGCCCAATTTTTATCCAAAGCAAAATGAAAGTTCTCTATAATGGTATCTTGTCTCATAAATCACTGAATTGCTTTTCAGAAAGAATAAAGTTTGCACTGCAATCCTGGGAGCAGAAGTGAGACTTTTTCAGAGTATTTGACAGTTTCCACGCGAAAAATGTCTTTTATAAAACAACCTACAGTAAGGTCAAGCCGCCAGCGAAACCGAAATTGCACTTCATTCCTGAAAGCAAAAGCATATTTTCCAAAGTAGTCACAAAAAATTTGCAAAAACTAAGTGTGAAAGGTGTATCCTATAAAAGAGTCCTGCCGTAAATATTATCAACTCGTCTTTTTCCAGCGAGACTGAGCTTTGCACATTGCCAAAGCAAAATCTTCCAGAGTATATATCGAGCGCAGAATTTTTCTGCAAGACAACTTTGCTTTGAAAATCTTTGGGTTGTCTTCAAATACACAAACCCATTGTAAGCAGCTCTTACCGAATTTCACAAAAACGTTTCGAAAGAGCACAATTTCTTTGGCAATAGCTCACAGATAAGTATAAGTCAGCAATGCGCTTTTCTAACGGCAAAGCGAGATTTTTCTGACAATACGTATTACTCAAGTTCCCGCTCAACCTGGGCCTTTTCTTATATCGAGGTCAGACCTCTATTTTTTTCTGTAGACAAACGTAGGATTTTTTTAGAGTAGGATAACCCAAAAGTATTTTTTTGCAATTTTTGTGAAAATCACCTCTAAAACCTAATTCTTGGGAAATCTTCTTGGCCTGCCACATGAAGTCTCTGGTCTTCTCTGAAGGTAAGACCAGGCTCATCCTGATCTTTTTGGATGGTGGGGGGAAGCAATTATAGGAATCCCCAAAGTAGAAGAACCCAAAGGTATCTTTTTTTTGATTTTTAGCTATGACCATTCTTATTTTGAGGTGAAGTTCCTGCCGCATATAGTTCCTAGATTTATAAGAAAAAGTTTGCGTCGAACGAAGTCCCTGGTAGTTTCTGCAAGCGAGACCATGTTCGCCCCTTCCTTTCTTTATGGGCAGGTAAGAATTCCTCAGTGAAAAGAAAACCGAAAATTTCGACAAATTTCAAATTTCGTCCCTAAAACTTGGACTTCCTGAGAAGAACTTGCGCCCATAAAATCTGTCCTATTTTAGCCAGCGGGACCATGTTCGCCCCCTCCTTTCTGTTTGGGCAGAAGTAAGAATTCTCAGTGAAAAGGGAACCAAGTTTTTTCGACAAATTTCAAATTTCATCTGTAAAACTTGGAACTCCTAAGAAGAATGTCGCGCCCATAAAGTCCCTGTCCTATCAGCCAGCGGAACCATGTTCCCCCCTCCTTTCTTTATGAGCAAAGTAAGAATTCCTCAGTGAAAAGAAAACTGAAAGTTCTTTCGACAAATTTGAAGTTTCGTCTGTAAAACTTGGAACTCAATGAAAATTTCAAATTTCAACTTGGAATTCCTAAGAGAATTCTTGTCTTGCAAAGAAAGAATTCCTCAATGAAAAAGACGGAAACAAGAAATTTTTCGAAATTTGTCTTTAGAACCTTGGGATCCTTAAGAAAAATTTGTTCCGCATAAGGTCCCTGGTACTTGTCAGCGAGACCATGTTCGCCCCATCCTTTCTTTATGGGCAGAAGTAAGAATTCCTCAGTGAAAAAGGAACCGAAAGTTCTTTCGACAAATTTGAAATTTCGTTTGTGAAACTTGGAACTCCTAAGAAGAATTTCGCGCCCATAAAGTCCCTGTCCTATTTCAGCCAGCGGAACCATGCTCCCCCCCCCCTCCTTTCTTTATGCGCAGAAGTAAGAATTCCTCAGTGAAAAGAAAACCAAAAGTTCCTTTGACTAATTTCAACTTTCGTCCGTAAAACTTGGAACTCAAAAGAAGAATTTCGCGCCCATAAAATCCCTGGTCTACTTTTGTCAGAGAAACATGTTCGTCCCCTCCTTTCTTTTTCGGCAGAAGTAAGAACTTTTCAGCGAAAAAAACGGAAATATCTTTCAAAAATTTCTCGAAATTTGTCTGTAGAACCTTAAGATTCCTAAGAAAAAGTTCGTGTCGAACGAAGTCCCTGGTCCTTTCTGCAAGCGAGACCATGTTCGAGCTGCCCTTTTCTGTTCGGGCAAAAATAGCATTTTTTCAGCGAAAAAGACCTGGAAGTCTTTCGGCAAATTTGAAATTTCATCTGTAAAACTTGGAACTCCTAAGAATTTCGCACCCATAAAGTCTCTGCCCTATTTTAGCCAGCAGGACCATGTTTGCCCCCTTCTTTCTTTTTCGGCAGAAGTAAGAACTTTTCAGTGAAAAAGACGGAAATATCTTTCAAAAATTTTTCGAAATTTGTCTGTTGAACCTTAAGATTCCTAAGAAAAAGTTCGTGTCGAACGAAGTCCCTGGTCCTTTCTGCAAGCGAGACCATGTTCGGGCTGCCCTTTTCTGTTCGGGCAAAAATAGGATTTTCTCAGCGAAAAAGACCTGGAAGTCTTTCGACAAATTTGAAATTTCATCTGTAAAACTTGGAACTCCTAAGAATTTTGCACCCATAAAGTCTCTGCCCTATTTTAGCCAGCAGGACCATGTTTGCCCCCTCCTTTCTTTTTGGGCAGAAGTAAGAATTCCTCAGCGAAAAGGGAACCAAAAGTTCTTTCGACAAATTTCAAATTTCATCTGTAAAACTTGGAACTGTTAAGAAGAATTTGCGCCCATAAAATCTGTCCTATTTTAGCCAGCGGGACCATGTTCGCCCCCTCCTTTCTTTATGGGCAGAAGTAAGAATTCCTCAGTGAAAAGGGAACCGAAAGTTCTTTCGACAAATTTCAAATTTCGTATGTGAAGCCTTGGATTCCCTAAGGAAAAGTTCGTGCCGCATTAAGTCCGTGGTCCTTTCTGCCAGAGAGACCATGTTCGCACTTCTCTTTTATTGTGAACAAAAGTAGGATTTTCTCATCAAGAAAAACTGGGACTTAAAACCTTGCGATTCTAAAGAAAAAGTTTATTTATTTATTTATCAAATGCACCAAAAAGTGCTCTTTGATCCTGATCGGAGCGGTTAGTAACAAACACAATATATCACCATCGCATGGTTAGTCAAACACACATGCAAAAAAAAACACGTATGAACCAATCGTTGGCATGTATCCTGCAGGAAGCACAGAAAAACTTAAGGTCCCAAAACTCGTCCCTGGGATTATCTTTGGGTAAAAGGTGGCCAGAGTTGTTACTCTGGTGTATAGCATATTAAACTAACTGTTAATCTTACTGTCTTTTAGAAATTAAAGTCCCTCTTTTGTGGAGGCCAGCGAGCCTACGGGCGGAAGCTAGCTGGTTAAAGCCCCGAGGAAGGATGAGTGAATTTTTGAAAGTACAATGAGACTAACAGAACTAAACAGGGCAAAAAAAAGCCCAAGAAAGGAAACCTTTCAAGGCTCATGCTGCCAAAGTACCGGTTGATAACATCGAAAGAATGCAGCGGATGATGCCAAAGAAATGACGGCAAAATGATTCTAAAAAAAATTACTTCACATCATCAATTCCCATTAACTGCTAAATCTACTTTTTTCAACGCCGTTTTTTGAGCCACTGAATTTAAAGCTAAGAATGGTGGTGGAAGTTTATTCAAGATCGAAGCTGCTCGGTAAAAGAAGTTGTTGCGTTGCAACGAGATGTTGTGCCTTCCAAACCTAGAAACAACCAGATTAAAAGAGGCCCTGCGTTCACTGATAGGCTGGAAAACCCAGTATTTACTGGGTTTCAAACCCACCTCGGCTCGCAGAATTTTGAAGGCCATAAGAGTATCTGCCAACAATCTTCTGTAGAAAAGAATTTTGAAACCTAAGTTGCGAATTCTGGTTGTGTAGTTTGGCAAGGCGAAAGGATAATTCGGATTGGAAAATGCGCGATAGAAAACAATCTTACAATCTTATCTTCTTGTTAATAAATATTCTTTGAATTTTTTCAATTTGTCAACATCTTTTTTCAAAGTAGGGTTCCATACAAAGCTGCAATACTCCACAACTGGCAGAACAAATGTTTTATAGATTTTCAGAAGAAGTATAGGATCTGAAGATTGCACACCATTATCGCATACAGTATTCGAGTTCCTCGAGAGGCAATTTCGTATTTGACACGAGTATCTCAGTCTGGAATCTGTGAGAACTCCCAGGTCTTTGACCAGGAATTTGCATTCAAGATCAAAGCTGCTATCAATTAAATGGTAAGGTTTTGGGGTTCTGGTTCGAGAAGTTGAGCTACGAAGTGCTGCATGAGCATTCCACTTGTCGCGCTGGTCATAGACGATATATATTTTAACATCATCAGCGTACGCAGCCACTCTAACTCGTGGATCTGTGATAAGACAGGCTGGCAGGTCAATGATATAAATAATAAAGAGAATCGGTGACAGAATACTGCCTTGAGGAACTCCAGATTTACAAGGTCTAGCCGCAGAAATTCTGTCGAGTACACGAACAGAGAAGGTTCTGTCCTGAAGATAGGATTCAAACCATCTTACTAATGAACCTCTCACTCCCAAGCTCTCCAGCTTAGGCAAAAGAAGATTGTAATCAACTTGTCGAATGCCTTACTCAGGTCAAAACAGACTACATCTATAGACTTATTCAGACCCAATCCTTCTGTCCAATCAAATTGGACGTCAAGAAGTTGTATACCGGTAGATCGGCCTTGCAAAAATCCATGTTGTTGTTCAGGCAGACAATTTGATTTATCAAGCCAATGCAACAAATTTCTAACAATTATTTTTTCTAATACTTTGCAGGGAGTCGGGAGTATACTTATTGGTCTATAGTCAGAGAGCTTGGGATTGAGAGATGTCTTGAGGAGAGGAGTAACAATGGCGGATTTCCAGAGGTGAGGCACTTCTGCATTCATCAAGGATATATTATAGATGTGAGTTAATGGAAGTATTAGTTCGTCAGCAAACATCTTGTAAAAGATAGGAGGTATGTTGTCAGATGTGATAGACAACGTTGGGCTTATTTTTTTCAAAAGTTTCCGTATGGACGAAGGGTCTATCCTTGGTAAAGGGCAACAACCTAAGGATCTGTTCATCAATATGGGACATGATGCAGAAGGTTCTGACAAGGGAGTTCGCCGAATCGAAATGGCCGATTGATACGTGGTATATACCCGGACGCGGGGCTCGGGAGGTTAGTATCAAATGTGCGCCCATTAGCTGCGACGCGTTATTGTGAAGCAAGTTATGGCCCTCTGAATTTTTTGGCGCGTGCATGTCTAGAGAACGCACAAATGCTGCGATTGTGGTCGTGTGGTGTAGTGGTTAGCGTGTCGGACTCACCGGTGAGGGTTCGAATCCTGTTGCTGTCCACATGTTTTGCGTTCTTCTTGAAATTCATTTTTTACTTGTTTTATGCATTACTGACGTAAAAAATGACACATACGGGTGGTTAAACTCTACTAATTATACATCCTGCCGTGTCATTCTCACAAGGTAGCCCATTAGCAAGAATCAATACGACGTGATACAACTTGGAGATTGTCAATTAAATACTACGTGCAATCGAAGAAAGTATGTGGGAGTGAGGATTTGGCAAATCTTCAAAGTCAATTGAAAAGCCTCGCTGAAAAGTCGTTGCTATGTACTATGAAAATTTTACATATGAAGCATTTTCGTGAGAAAAATCATCCCGTAACCCGTGTGTGTCATTTTATACCTCAATAATACATAAAACAGGTAAAAAAGATTTTTGAGAAGAACGCAAAACTTGTGGACAGCAACAGGATTCGAACCCTCACCGGTCACCTGTAAGTCCGAGACGCTAACCACTACACCACACGACCACAATCGCAGAATTTGTGCATTTTCTAGACATGCACACGAAAACTTCAGAGGCCCATAACTTGCTTCACAATAACGCGTCGCAGCTAATGGGCGCACATTTGATACTAACCTTCCGAGCCCCGCGTCCGGGTATACACCACGTATCAAACGGCCATTTCGATTCGGCGAACTTCCCTTGTGAGAACACGGAGGAAAACTGATCTGCCAAAGCTTCAGCTTTGGAGATGGAAGTATTGTATACATTGCCATTAGAGTCTTCCAAAGGACCAAAGAATTTGTTTTCTTTCAAATGTTTTTTCAGATAGGCCCAAAGGTTACGTTTGCCAGCATTTCTGAACACTCTCTTTTCCTTCTTTCAAATAACGCCTCAAATGCCTTGATAACTCCTTAGAGACAATTTTGTACTCTGGCTCAAAAACAGTCTAATTCTCTGCATCCAAATTTTTTTTATATGCTGAGGATAACGTAGAAAGGAAGGTTGTCTTTCCTTTATGGGAACATATTTTTCAATCAAGTCGTGTATTATATTGAGAAAGCGATTGTAAAGATCATCAATGTTGGCGTATCCATCAAACGCGCTAAACCAATCAATATTTGACAATGCATCTTCTATGGATCTTAAGTCAGCTTTAGAGTAGTCGCGTATAGACAAATGCTCAGGTATATCATCATGACCAGTAGACAAGGCTATATTGAAAGACATTATATTATAATCAGAGCTTGCCAAGGGGGGATATATTTGAATCTCAGTAACCGTCTCACTCTTAGCAAATAAGATCTAGAATAGAGGTTCCCCTTGTGGGAGCTTTAACCAGTTGTGGAAGCCCCAGACATTCAAAAAGCGGAACAAAGCGAGCGGAGGAGGATGATGAGATTGCTTTCATTTCTGTCCAGTCAATATCGATTAGATTGAAATCGCCAAGAAAAATGATATTTCGAGTAGACGTGGCTAAGTTTTCCAAATTGCCAATAAGTTGTTCATCAAAGACAGACGTTTGACTGGGTGGCCGGTAGAGCAGTAGAATCTGGTAAAGTTATCGGCACCAAAGATAAGGTCAAAAGCAATCAGGTTCGTTGGCACAAAGTGCCTCTGCTCGATAGTACGAAAAACGAGATCATATCGGATCAATACACATACTCCTCCTCCTCTTCTTTTTTGCGATCATTACGCAAAATGTTGTACGGAAGATCGCTCAAAATCTCTGCATCATTAATAAAACTACTAAACCATGATTCCGTCACAAAGACCATAGCGATTTCTGAGTATGGAGTAGATGATGGAAATCAACAAGTTTGTTCATTAAACTTCTAGCATTCAGTAAGAGACAAGTAACCGAGGAAGAGTCTGAGCACGTAATCAGTTTTTTTGCAGGCTTGCTTTGATGCTGGGAATGTCTAGGCCTTCACAACTTCGCCTCTATAAACTACGAAGACCTTGCCCCCACCGTGCTCTTTGCTATTCAGCTCCCGCGCTTGCTGACGCAGGGCCCGGTCGTGATCTCTTTCCTCGCGGGTCATAGACCTGCGGATGTAGATTTGATCACAACCGGGCAAGCTGCGCAGCAGTGGTGCTTTTTTGAGGGCACTGTAGTAGAACTGCTGCGAAGGAAAGACACACTTGATCAGACGCGGCCTGCTGCCCCCCGGTCTCTCCATCCTATAGATCTCTAGTGGTCTAGTTTCAGTGTCCATGTTTGTGCCGCATTAGATTTTCTCTCAACGAGACCATGTATCCTTCCTCTTTTCTATTTTAAGGGCAGAAGTAGGATTTTGTTAGTGTCTGAATTGTCTGAATTCTGAATGAATCTTCGGGAGATTTCGAAAATCTGTCTGTGAAAGCTTGGATTTTTTGAGAAAAAGTTCCTGACGCATAAACTCCGTGGTTCTAAGCTGGCTTCCTCGTGAGACTGATATTTCCACGCTGCTGTTTTGAAAGCGAAAGTTGAATTGCTTAAATATCCTACATTTATGAAAATTAGTCGTTTTAATTAGCTACCCACAAATTCATACAAATTAGTTGCGAAAGATATTTTGCGTCAAAGCGTTTTGCCTTAGAGGTGCTAAGCTTTCACACTTTACTAAAGTTTCTACGTTGCAGTCCAGAAAGCGAAAGTGATGTAATTGTTCTTTCCCAAATCTAACCCCCCCCCACTTCAAGAACACAATTTCAGGAATGCTCAGTTTTTTACAGATTTCACCCCAAGCTTCGAAAGAGTTTTCCATGGTTCTCCCAGAACTTGGAAAGGAATATGAAATTTCCAGGGAGGCTAAACCGAGGATATGTGTAGAATGAGAGTGACAGAAAGCTGTTAAGTGATGTCAAAACTGTAAGCTCGTCTTGCGAGTGGAATCAACGAAAGTGAGATCGATAGCTGGAGCGATTCCGTACAGAACTATTTCAGCTGGCATGGCACATCGCTATTCCAACACGTAGAAAGTGCAGCATCGAAATCGATAAAGGTGGTCGATAGGTAATCGATACTTCTGAAATCTAATGGTTTCGTGATCGGCATGTAGACATACACCCCTACGCCAATTTTTAGCCACTGAGCTCAAAAGTGAAAAATTTCCGCTCCGGACCCCTAGTGCAAACAAATCTTCCGCTGACATAATGGCTACTGGCCTCTCCTCCCGTCATCACTGAGCGCCGTTATATGTTCACATCCCTTTTTCTGGAATCCCCCAGCAATCGAACCCTCCTTCATGCATGGGGTTAAGGATAGGAGGGACGCAGAAAACTCTGCTGTCGCGCTTGGAAGGATCCAATGTATATTATAGTAAAGATTATAGCTCTTGATCTCTACTTTCACCTTTTTGATTTAAAGGAAAAATCCGGCAAAACTTGCTTTCAAGGATCTCTTGTTTTTCCCCTAGTTTAGCTCTTTTCACGCGGTTTTTTCGTGTATCTATAAATCTTGCTTTTGCTCATGATGCATACAACGACCCAGTGCTTATGTTTTCGATTAAGGCGGAAGTTTTTTGTGAAAAATTTGATAAAGTTCGTTTTTCTTTACCTTGTTGTTTCAGTGCTTTAGCACGATTTTTTCCAGCTTGGGCGATTGTTGCTCAGTAAGCGCAACACATCCCAGACAACGTCCAAGAAACAGGAACGTCAATGCGGGGGTAGAAATTCAGAGCGCATTAAAAATTGAATTTGGCTTTGGCGTGCATTTCGACTTAGTAAAAAAAAGCTTTGCGTTTTTATAACTAATTTTTTTGTGTTTATCTTCGTCTTGATAACACTACTTTGAAACATGACCTGGTTTTTGAAACAATCACAAAAGAAAGTTAGCTTTTTCTTATTTTCTCCGTATTGCGAATTGCTGGTCTTGGAGCGAAAACCTGCATTTTGGAAAGCCGCCAAATGGAAGATTTCAAAACTCATTGCAGCGTTTTTATCCGGTTTTCAGCAGTTTCTCTTCCTTTTTATGTCTGTGCGTTGCGTCTTTATTTTCTTCTCTGATCTTCTATTAACAACCTTCATTTTTTGTGAGGGGTAGATGTTCAAACAACCTTTACTTTTGACGCCCTGTCTCCAGACTAAAGAAGGTATGGTACGAATGTACGAATAAAGAGGCTCGCACTAGGGTGAGCAAAGTAATGAAAACTTTACTTTCTTTCAAGAACCATCCTCAAATCTGAGAGAAGATCGATAGATTAATGCTCTAGACGTAAATCAATGCAGTTTATCTTCATTTTGGCAGCTATAATTTTTGATTGACTAGTGAACCAGTAATCTAAAGGTGCCACTTGGAGGAGCGTTCGATTCGGGACCGCCACGCGGGCTATTTGCACATTTTTGAATTGCGTTGATCCGTTATATCAGGTTGTCCCGAAAGTTTTGTCGGTTTTTTCTATCGCTCACTAAAACCTACAGAACACCAATACAAGGAAATTCTAGGTATCATTTGATTCAGATTTTCATCCTCTTTCTTACAGCTATGTTTGTTCTCTGATCTAAACTGTCTTCGCAATGTCATCGCCATGGCTTTTTGAGCAGCTCAGCAGTAACGCCAAATCTTTTCTGAAGTTTAAAAAATTTTCTTCGACTAGTTTCAAAAAGCGCTAATAACTGTTATGTAGAGCCATTCTTCGACTACATTATAATTATTTTAGATTACATAAGTCACGTTTACATAATTATCGTTTGTCAGCAACCATGTTTCAATTCGCAAATATTCCGGAAGCTTTCATGTTTTCGTCGAAGTTGCGTGTTCCATAGTTTTGCCAGAAATAGAGACCTCCGAAAAAATAATTTCCTTAAACTAGAGGCAGCATTTAGGCGAATCTAAAAATACTACCGTATAGCCCGAAAATTGTTCTATTTGTGCCATGCTTAGTCCTTTCCAAAACTTTGGAATGAAATTTTTAAAAATTAGCCTAACTTTGAGCAGATAAAAATGACGTGTGAAGATTTGTGGCAATTATCAAATTAACCATAGAGTATCTTGGCTCTTAATTGTAACCATAAGAATGAGAAGAAAAGCTGCATCGAATGCATGTTGAAATTCATTCAGATCTTCATTGTGCGTGGTTTTATAGTGGTTTAAAAAAAACGACAAAACTTTCGGGACGACCTAATATATTAGGTTGGTCCGAAAGTTCGTTCGCATCATTTTCAAAAAATCATAACTTCTTTTCCTCCCTACGATTTTGCGCAATTCAAATTTCATCAGAAAGTGTAAAGCATGTAGTTTGCAATCGTCCCTCGTAGACTTTCCAGCATGTTTAGACTGCAGAGATAAAAATGAAAGAACGAAAACATCCGAAATTCGGAATTTTTGAGAAACAATTCCAAAAATCTAGAAACTGCGCGATAAAATCCAGAAAAGCCATTATCCTAATTTTTCTTATATTTGATTACTAACTGAGTTAAGTTTGTGCTGATCGAGCTCTTCTTTCAAAAGATATGATTTTTTGAAAAAAAATTCCGAAAAATCACTTTCCTAAGAATTCCTAAGAAATTGATTACTCGGCATTTTTTTTCAAAAATTCATAACTTTTGAAAGAGGAGCTCGATCAGCACAAACTTAACTCAGTTGGTAATCAAATATAAGAAAAATTAGGATAATGGCTTTTCTGGATATTATCGCGCATTTTCTAGATTTCTGCAATTGTTTCTCAAAAATTCCGAATTTCGGATGTTTTCGTTCTTTCATTTTAATCTCTGCAATCTGAACATGCTGGAAAGTCACCAGGGGACTGTTGAAAACTACATGCTTTACACTTTCTGATGAAATTTGAGTTGCGCAAAATCGTAGGGAGGAAAAGAAGTTATGATTTTTTGAAAATGATGCGAACGAACTTTCGGACCAACCTAATATTAGGTCGTCCCGAAAGTTCTTTCGCACCAAATTCAAAAATTCATGACTTGTTGAATTCTCAACGAATCTGCAAGATCTAAATTTTGTATAAGAGAGGAACTCATGCTCTTTGCATCTGTACTTGAAATTTCGTTAATGTATACAAATGAAGGAGATATAAGCTTAGAACGAAAATGACTCAAAATTTGAATTTTTCGTGTACGGTCGTAAAAAATCGGAAACTTGCAACAAAAATCGGAGCAGTCGATATTGTAGGTTCTTTCACCAGCTCTTTCTAACAGTGCAAAGTTTGAGCCGATTGAGCGTCTCTATGGAAAGTTATGATTTTCGAGCAAGCAATACAAAAGGGCGAATTTGATTTAATTTGGCATTTTTTAGGGAAATCGTAACTTGTCATAGTGGCGCTCATCAGCGCAAACTTTGCACTGTTAGAAAGAGCTGGTGAAAGAACTTATAATACCGACTGCTCCGATTTTTGTTGCAAGTTTTCGATTTTTTATGATCCTACACAGAAAATTCAAATTTTGACCAATTTTCTTCTATCGCTCCTATTTATGCAATAGAGGATCATTAGTAAGCATCTAAGATGTCGTTATAAAGAGCGTGACTTACTCTTTCATATATATAAAAAAAGTCAAATTAGTTGGAAAAAAATCAGAAGTTATAAATTTTTGAAAATGGTGCGAAAGAACTCTCGGGACGACCTAATATTAGGCTGAACCGAAAGTTCGTTCGCACCATAAAAATTCATAACTTTTGATTTTTCCAACCGACCTGACTGCCTTTATTTTTGTATGGAAGAGTAAGTCATGCTCTTTATAATGGCGTCATAGCTGCTTGCTAATGTCCGCAACTTTTTGGCGGTCACTGTATATAGTAGGTTGTTTGGAAATTAATGCAGGTTTTGAATTTCAACCGCAATAAGTCATACACTTCTCATTTCTAAATAGGTTGCAAGGTACCATTCGATAGAGCAAAGCAAGCTCTACAAGGCGGCGGTCTTGCTTTAGCAACAGCTCTGATCCACCACGGATTTCCAGCCAGAAACTGAAAAGATTCAACTGCCCGAAAAATTGAGAAAAATTGTAACTCAGTTCATAATAATCCTGCAAAAATTCTAACTTGCTCACGTAAACCCAATCCACATAAGACATTCATATACGCCGCTGCTGTATTTTTTTTTTCTTTGTTAGAAATCAAGAAAACGGAAATTTTCATGCATTTGCCAAAGTGGTGCTGTGCCGCTACCACATAAGTAATTGCATACTACAGACCTGTAGAAGTATAAACGTAAATTTTCAGCTTTCTACAAGCTTTAGTTCTCGAAAAATACCGAATACAACTTTCCCTAGTTAGATGATCCAAGCTAAAATTTAATTTTCTCGAGAACTAAAGCTTGTAAAGAGCTGAAAATTCACGTTTTTACTTCTACAGGTTTGTAGTATACAATTACTTATGTGGGGGCGGCACAGCACCGCTTTGGCAAATGCATGAAAATTTTCGTTTTCTTGATTTCTAACAGAGAAAAAAATACAGCAGCGGCGTATATGGATGTCTTATGTGGATTGGGTTTACGTGAGCAATTTAGAATTTTTGCAGGATTATTATGAACTGAGTTACAATTTTTCTCAATTTTTCGGGCAATTGAATCTTTTCAGTTTCTGGCTGGAAATTCGTGGTGGTTCAGAGCTGTTGCTAAAGCAAGACCGCCGCCTTGTAGAGCTTGCTTTGCTCTATCGAATGGTACCTTGCAACCTATTTAAAAGTGAGAAGTGTATGACTTATTGCGGTTGAAATTTAAAACCTGCATTAATTTCCGGACAACCTAATATATACAGTGACCGCCAAAAAGTTGCGGACAAACCCCTCTCCCTTTTTCATCGCTCTTTTTCAGAGTAGAAACAAGGATGAAAAAATGTAATGATTGCATGAGGTGATAGAGCTCTTCAAGATCTACAATCTACACTTTGAGTTTTTTGAGAAACATATATCTAAAAATTTTTAGAACCTTTTTCTAAAAAAAGTCTGAAAATGGCCGCGTCACATTGTCGCGGACAATAATTCTTCGAACGCAAAAATTTTCTTTTGAGTCCTCTTTGAAGCGGAAACACAAGTTATCCGGAGGGGTAAGCATACTACTATACAGAGCTTGTCGAGAACTACACACTGGTTATGGTTGCTTCCCCAAAAAACGCAAGCTTGAGTTTTATTTTAGTTTTTTTCAAAAAACAACGTCTAGTTTCCTTTATCAAGCCAAATTTCTTCACACGGAAACCTGTTCAAGACATTCCAGGAAGGCCGTCTGGATAAAATAGATGCTCTTTGCCATCCTCTTTGCATCGGACGTGTGCTGATGAGTTTCTTGGCTGAAAATGGCCTTTGGCAGTGCTTGCACATGACCCCACCTGCACCTCACCACTGACTTGTACCGCTTTGCAGGCTTGTAACTCGGCCAGCAGTCAACGTTTGAGCCTGCAATTAGGCTGATTCGAAAGAACGAGACTTCCTCTACACGATGATATGCAAATGAATTGAGTTTGAGAAATTTCAGAGATTTGGCGGATGGGGTGGCGGAGGGCAGCCTTAGAGGTGATTGGAGTGAAAGCTCTTATGAATACCAGAACAGCCTTAGAGCTTCGAAGTGGATCTATCACAAGAAAATTGACAGTTTTGAACTTCCAGGATGAAATCGGCAGCGAAAGGAGCTCTTTTCAACTTTGGCTGAAAAGTGCTTAGACTGCAACTGAAGCTGCCCTCTACCACCCATCCGCCAAATCTCTGAAATTTCTCAAACTCAATTCGTTTGCATACCATCGTGTAGAGGAAGTCCCGTTCTTTCGAATGAGCCTAATTGCAGGCTCAAATGTTGACTGCAGGCCGAGTTACAAGCCTGCAAAACGGTACGAGTCAGTGGTGAGGTGCAGGTGGGGACATGTGCAAGCACTGCCAAAGGCCATTTTCAGCTAAGAAACTCATCAGCACACGTCCGATGCATAGAGGATGGCAAAGAGCATCTATTTTATCCAGACGGCCTTGTTGGAATGTCTTGAACAGGTTTCCGTGTGAAGAAATTTGGCTTGATAAAGGAAATTAGAAGTTGTTTTTTGAAAACAACTAAAATAAAACTCAAGCTTGCGTTTTTTGGGGAAGCAACCATAACCAGTGTGTATTCTCGACAAGCTCTGTATAGTAGTATGCTTACCCCTCCAGATAACTTGTGTTTCCGCTTCAAAGAGGACTCAAAAGAAAATTTTTGCGTTCGAAAAAATTATTGTCCGCGACATTGTGACGCGGCCATTTTCAGACTTTTTTAGAAAAAGGTTCTAAAAATTTTTAAGAACACATGTTTCTCAAAAAACTCAAAGTGTAGATTGTAGCTCTTGAAGAGCTCTATCACCTCATGCAATCATTACATTTTTTCATCCTTGTTTTCCCTCTGAAAAAGAACAGTACTCTGCGTTGATACCACTGCTT
>CATQJL010000305.1:26592541-26632126 GCA_958299035.1 Cylicocyclus nassatus | reverse complement strand
AAGCAGTGGTATCAACGCAGAGTACTCCATCGGCGGGCGAGCTTCAGGGCGTAGAGCGAGAAAAAATCGAATCACCCAAATTTCTTTGAAAACTTGCTCATAGAGGTTATCTGACCTGCTGATTACGAAAATCACATCTGCTTAGCAGTAGAACTTCTCATTTTAGGGTCACTGTGGGCAAAATTTGAGACAACACGATTTTCCAGAATTCACCAGCTCTTCTATCTTTTCTCAAAAAGATTCTCCGGTTGCTTCTTAGCGCTCGATAATCTGCGGAAGCAGCACAATCCAACAGTGCTTAATAGAGTCTTTTATGTTTGATGTGCGCTGCGTTGCGACCTTGTGAATATACGCGCGCAGAAAATTTTGAAAAAAAAGCAGTGGTATCAACGCAGAGTACTTGTATATAGTAAGATTCGACTTGACAAGATGAACACAAATCTGCTTTCTGATTTCGAAAGTGTTCATTCTAAAGAAAGTTACGGCTAGTAGAATTTAGAACAGCTTAATTTTTCCAGAGTTTATCAGCTCTTCTATCTCTTTTGAAAGAGAGTCTTCGGCTGCTGTTTAGCGCACGATAATCTAGTAAAAGAGTACTATCGAACGGTGCCCATGGCAGTCTCCTATGTGTGATGCTTGTTGCGTTACACTTATGCGAAGAGGCGTCGGCATGCAAATTCAAGATTATTGAAAACAAGATATTGGAGACATATGTATATCAAAAGATTCGCTTTGACGAGCTGAATACAACGTTGTTTTCGGATTTTGAATATACTCATTCGGAAAGAAGTTATGGCCCTGCGTAATTTGCGTGATTCACATGAATTTCGCGGAATTCCCGGAAATTTTGCATGTTCTGTGAGTGGTTTTGTACTATAAGAGATAGAGCGATAAAAACTCACACAGCGTTTTCTAAAGTACATTTCTTATTGTATATCAAAAATGATCCAATTTTGTGTCGTCAGTGATAAATGATAAAATGATGATATCAATGACAACGACAGATAAGAATGGCTCAAATTCATGCGGTCGATTTCCACGTTCATCTTCCATATAGGTGCAGAATTTCAGCCCAGGCTTCGGCGTGAAGCGAGTTGAAGCAAAAATGCCATTCTAGGTAAGAATTGGCAGCAATGGCATGTGCCGATGAAAAATCGATCGATTGCTGCAGCGAGGGATCTACCAATTGCACCGAGCAATAGAACTAGAAAAGCCCGTAGATCACTTATAATGAGAGAAAGAGCGATAGAAATTCACACAGCTTTTCCTACAGTACTTTCCTTACCATATGCAAAACATGATCCAAAAATGTGATATTATCAGTGATAAATGATAAAATGCTTATATCAGTGATAAGGGTAAATAAAAATTGCCCAATTTTTCGCGATAGTTTTCGATAATGAAAGCTTCGTACCAGAACCTGCTATTCGTGATTTACGCTTGATAAATGTTCACAAAAGCCTTAACATAGAGAACAACAAGGTATCATTGTAAGTCTACCCCCTCACCACGAACTACGGACATACTGTATATCAAACGATTCGTCTCATCAAGCTGAAGCCAAATCTACACGCAGATTGCAAATTAAATGGATTTAAAAGAAGTTATAGCTAAATCCCGCAAGTCCCGCAAATCCCGCGAATCCCGCAAATCCCGTGAAGTCGCGAATCCCGCAAAAATCGCGAATCCCGAAAATCCCGCAATTTTGGACAAATTCCACGGTCACAACTGTAGTAAAGTAGCTTTGAAATTAGAATGTGCAAAAAACAGCGTTTTGCGACGATATCGTCCACTCAGCATAGTAGACCACTTAAATCGGAAATGACATCGAAAAACCTTGCCTGCGCAACCACACAGCAGAGCAATATCATCAAAACAAAAAATGTGCAAAAAACAGCGTTCCGCAAAGAGTTACAGCTCCCAGCTCCGAGCTTTTGTGCGGAGGCGGGTTGCGGGCTTTCCCTGTTTTTAATGATAAAGTTAACGAGAGAGTACGAAAAACAATGCTGCATGAAGTTCCAACAAGTTCACACTTACATTCAAGGAAATCCGCAACCCGATGACTCCTTGATGGAAGTAGCATAGCTTCAGAACTAAAGACAAATTTAAGGAGACTTTGTTTCCTACGAAATCGATCAACTACCGTAAAAGAATAGCCTGGAAATGAATGAAAGACAAAACGCCGTTCATCACCTTTTTTGCTTAAAGAAACAGCTCTACATGGGAGGTAGATTGAATATTCGACAATGAGTCGATTACTCCAGCATCGTAGAACCTGCAATGAATACTTACGGAGAGAAGAGGACCTTGGAAACAAAAGAGTGGTGGCAAAAGAATTGAAAAGCTTAGTATTTAATGCCAATATGTTCTCGCGACGCTCCAAGGACAAAATCCGACACGGTGCGCTTCAGCTGCATTAGCGGCAACCGGCGCGAAAGCAGCTACTGGCTGCAAAAGCGACGATCGGCGCGGTCCCGGTGCGGTCTGAAAGCTCTCTTATTGAGTCGATCTTTACGAAGAATTTTGTATGGGAAATTGGGGCACAATTCAGATGACTCAATGGCAGAGGTGAGCCATGTTTCAGTTATACAAACAATGTCTGGTTTATCATTGAAGAGGAAAAAGTGAAGAGCATTAATTTTCTTTACAAGGCTACGAGCATTGAAAAGAACACAGTTGAGTTTACTGGGACCATGCGTACCTTTTAATTTTTTTCTTGATGTAGATCTTGCCTTGAAGGTTTTTGGATTTCAGTGACCTTCACTAGCTCTCCACGATAAACCACATAAGCTTTATAACCCAGCGCCTGTTTTTTTCTCGTGCAGCCTTGCGTAATTCAAAATGCCTTTTGCGCTCGTCAGGAGTCAGACTGGGCCGTACGAATATGCTTGAAAAACGAGGGATATTGCGTAAAAGTTTTGCTTTGCTAAGTATCTTGAGACAGTGCGTCCTGGAGGGAAGCACGACTTTAGTAAGCCATGGTTTCCCCTCAGAAGCCTTACCCATTCTATAGATGGCTACAGGCCGGACCTCTATATCGAGTGTATCCATTATTTCGGAAACTTTATTCTCGATATCAGCTTGCCTTATCGAAGGACGGCTGCCAGGTGATAGCTCAGAAATGCCGTGAATTACAATACTCCTGCGGCGTTGGAATTCTTCGCACAGAGCATGGGAATCATTCAAAATTGATTGTAGGGCATTGAATGATTCTACAACTTGAGCTGGTACATTTTGCGCATGTGCGAAAAAATCCGATAAAGTGCCGAGATGTATTGCCATTTCAGCAACCTTCTGAGTAGAGTTGGAGTCGGTGCCAAAAACATCACTACTTAGCTCACCACTAGCGACAGAAAAATTCATCCTGTTTGACTTAGATCGGGTGAATACAACCATAATTGGATAAGAATGTAGTTAGCAGCCGCTCAGAGTGAAGGTGGGAAGTCGAATGATATGTGAGAGAGGACGCTTTGCTACCTTCATTTTGCGATTTCTCCTTAGTCATAACAGCGGCGTGCTAAAGGTGAGAGCGCCCTTAAAGGCACCGTCCCCCCGAAATCTCGAATTTAATATTTTTGTCGCCTTCAGGCCTTCTGAAAGCCCTGATTCCGAATATGGAGTCGAAAATCTGCGAAACCACCAAAAATCCCTGTCTCGAAAACCCTCTGCAACAAGTGCAGGCGAGGTAAAGCATGCAAGGGCGGGGCGACCATGGTCGCCCCGCCTACTTTGCTACTTCCGGAGCGGATTTCTCGTTCCAGAAGCAGTTTTTTGGGCGAAGCTTGGCAGTTTGCCTATTGTGGAGGCCCACACTAGTATGCCATCATAATCTCGCCAACCTCCATTTTGGGTGGACGTGCCTTTAAACCTTCGAAATTCGGAAATTTTTGATGCATATCGAGGTGCCAGAAAGAAAAAAGGAGAAGTTGAAACCGGATCTCTACTAAACAGGGTGTCCCAAAAGTATGTATACACTGTTTGATCGTTGATATCTCTTTTCCCAAGAAGTCTTTTGCTTACCTCTAGGCACCATTTTATATAGCTGGCTTCATCTTAGATTTACAGCATGGAGCGAATTACGGATTGCTCTTTTCCGTAAGATTACGGTAGGAACTTTCAGCTTATAGCGTCATTACGGATTAACCATGTTTCAAAAAACTTTCCAAAAATTTTGAAAAGCGGTGTGCTAGGGTCTTCAACCTCGCTGATTTCATTAATCAACTTTTTACAAGTAAAGCTTTTGAATGGCGTAATCACGATTTTATGGAATCTTGTAAAAACAACCATTGCTGTCTACCTGGCATAACTTATGAAGGAAGCATTGCGGTAAAGTGCAAACATCGTATTTGGTTTTAGCGGCTTCAATTGACCTAGTATAGAAGTTTTCTGGCTGTTCGGCTTGCTTTCTGAAGTGAAGTAGGGTTCGATGGCTCACACCATTCTGAATTTTCTACCGTAATCCTACAGTAATGACGACCGATGATTCGCTCCATACCATAAATCTAAGTTGAAGTCAGCTCTATAAGATGGTGCTTAAAGGTAAGCAAAAGACTTCTTGGGAAAAGAGATATAAACGATCAAACAGTGTACACATACTTTTGGAACACCCTGTATATTAAACATTAGGTGCATAGAAGCGATAGGTGGAGAAATTTCTTTGACCCCCTTCACTTTAGAGCAGGCATCTGGCTGTCTTCTTTCACATGAGATTGAGACTAGAATCAAGGCATAACGGCAGAATCAAACAGCTGTTACAACGACACTTCTTGTTCACAAAACGCAAGCTGCTCTACACATTGTCGCATGAAGAGCTGAGCAAGAGTAAAAACTAGACTCCAATGATGGACGTACAGGGCTTTACAACCTGAGTGTCACAGCCGCCCTGCTCGGCCGCCACGCTTAGGTCTGCGCAGCGTTCGTGGCGCATCGTCCGGGCATTTTGCCAGGTCTCAATCGATGCCGCCAAAGCATGCACCAGGCGGCGCATCGACTGAAGCTTGGCAAAATGCCCGGACGATGCGCAGCAAACACCGCGCGCGGCCTAAGCGAGGCGGCCGCGTTGGAGGAGCCGCGAAAGCAGAGGCTGTGACTCTTATGTTGAAAAGCCCTGTATGTTTACTGACAAGAAATCGTACCATATCTAATTTAACTAGAGAGAAAATTAACAGATAAAAGAACAGTCAGATTATTTGTTTTCCAAATTTTCGAACCATATCTAAAACTTCGACAAAGACCTTCTTGGTTTTGAAAATAAAGCATAAAATTATTACCCAGAATTTGCTGATACGATACCGCTCACATTTTTTGAAAAATAGACGCGAATGTATGGACATGTATGGACATGTGTGACATACATGTGCAGTACCACCCGTGATTTGTGAAAAAATTGGCGGCGGCACTTAACTCACGCGGCGCCGCCAGTTAGGTGACAAGCGCCGCGTCGCGCGACAAAGTTAGGCGGAAAAGCGGCACTTGCCGCCTAACTTTGTCGCGCAACGCCTAACTTTTTTTTATAAAAAAAACCTTCTTGATTCAAAATTTATGAATTCTATATATAAGAGTACCATTCAACTCAGCTCGGCGAGGCACATCTTCCAGTATACAGATGTGCCTAATTGTGGGATATAGGTTTTTTTCTTGGAATATCAGTGTAAATGGATCATCCAGTGTGCTGATTCCAGGGGCTACCTACACATTCTATTGAGCACTGTAGAAATAGGGTGGGTATAGTTTAAGAGCTCATTCTGCAAGGATATGTGTAAAACTGGGCTTTTCTCGGCGAAGTATGACGGGTCCCAAAATGCAGGCAATGCAAAAAATCGCTTGATATTGCAAATTTAACTTGAAGCCTCCTCTACAGAATGGCGCTTGAATGGCGGGAAAAGACACAATAATGGGAAGGGAGCTTTTAACGATTGAAAAGTGTGTACTTACTTTTGGGACACCCTGTATTCTCTCTTTGCACATCCCAGTCCCACTCGGCATGTAAGCATACGTGAGCATTCACCTTAAAGCTCAATCACCCCTTTACTTTCCTAGGTTGAAAATAGCAGAAATCCCCTTCACGTGAAAGGGACCTTGCTCCCTCTATCGCACCTACTCAGATAATCGCCGGGGCAAACGGACCGCAAATTCGCGTTTTTCTGCAGGCGGTCAGCAGAATTTTGAGGCGTGGCCAAACCTTCAGCGGGCACAGCACTTACTTTACTGTGGCATATTCTGCCAGCAGTAACTATACTGCATTTTCTGCAGGCGCTCGTCAAATAATTTCTTTCAGCGAGCGCTGGGCAAATTCTCAGCTAGCGCTCTGGCTCTCATTACGCAGTTTTGGCCGTATGCCGAGAAGAGATAACACTCTATATGACAGAGGTGTCACCGTTGGTTTGATTAAACGAGTAGAGGTACTCTCTCGCTGCGCAAGGTACCTACGGGCAGTGCGGTCCTCCACAAAGGACCGTGCGGCCCTCAATAATTTTGCATATTCTCGCAAAAGGTCCGCTAGAATGCGGCCACAGCGCCGCAACTAATTTATGAGAAAGCCGCAATCGTTCTTCAAGCATTCGTATAAATTTCGCCAAAATTTTTCCAAATATCTGCAAGCGGACAGCAAGAAATCACCGAACTATTTTTTCGGCACCTGCTTGCCCATAGATCGCATGCGCTTGCACAGTTGAAATGCGGTAAAATCTGCGCGTGGATAGGTAGCTGCGCCAGCACTGCCGGCATTTTGCGCGCGCAATTGGCCGGCGTCACAGTCGAAGCTAATTCTTCACGCGCAAATTTTACCGCATTTCACCTTCTGTGCAAGCACACTTATATTAAGCGGAAAATCTACTCGACTGTAGCTCAGACAATCGCCGGGGGCAGGCGGCCATGCGATTTATAGGCAGACGGGCACCGGAAAAATAGTTTGCTTGTCTTGCGGTCCGCTTGCAGATATTTGGAAGAATTTTGGCAAAATTCATACGATCTCTTGGAAAACGATTGCGGCTTTTTCATAGATTAGTTGCGGCGCAGTGGCTGCATTCAAGGGGGCCTTCCGCGAGAATATGCAAAATTATTGAGGGTCGCACGGTCCTTTGTGAAGAACCGCATAGCCCCTAGGTACCTTCCGCTGAGATAAAGTACCCCAAACTCGAGTGATTGAACCATCGATGACACCTCTGTTATGTAGAGTGTAACCTGTGCTCGACGTACTCCTAAGCTCGCTGAAAATTTGGCCAGCGCTTGCCGAAAGAAATTATTCGATGAGCGCCCGCAAAATGCAGTATAGCTGCCCGCTGGCAGAATATGCGACAGTAAAGTAAGTACCGCCCGCTGAAGGTTTGGCCATGCCCCAAAATTCTGCTGACCACCTGCAGAAAAACGCGAATTTGCAGTCCGCCTGCCCTGGCGATTATCTGAGAGCATGCTCACTTACCCCCAGCCCCCCTCCCCGTACTAACTCCCAGTTTCGCAGGTCAAACATTGCAAAAATCGATAAAATCGATAAAATCGCTGTAATGATAACGAAAAATAGCCTACGACAAACGCCCCACTCGAAGTGGCGAAGTGTATTTTCGATCCGGACCGATTTAGAAATAAAATTTGTATCAACATAAGTACATACATGCAGCCAGACATGCATACAATACCGCTCACATAACGTGCGAAATTTCCGTGAATGTCGCGAAATTTCGGCAAATCCGCAAAATTCCGGGAATGTCGCAAAGTTCCGGGAATTTCGAGGAATTCCGCGGATGTAATCAGACAGCGCCATGCGGAATTGGAATCCTTCATTAATAACAGATCTGTAAGGCGCATTTTTTTGTGAGGATTAGATAACTACGGCGTGCGGCTTAGCGTGAACTTACTGTATTCATAACGATGCAAAGTTTCGAACATTTCCCCACCATCTGTTCAAATTAACCACTAATGACAAAAACTGTGTTCACTTCCTTGTAATTTAGAGCTATATAGAGCAGAATTGAGGTGTTTTGCAAGGTTTATTGTTTTGAGGGGGTCAGTGCAGGATTTCCTTGAATCTTACGTACGCTGGAACTGGATTCCTAGACATCAATATGGCGGTCTGAAAATCTAAATTTTAAAGTAGAAGCCATTTCTTTGCAATTACTGCTCGTTCCCACGTCGAGCGCGCCATAGGAGTGCTCAAGGCGCAGTTCAAGATTCTGGGCGAGGAGTGCCGGTAGATTTTTCAATGGTTCGAATCACAACAAAAAAAAACTCTTTCTTGCAGATACAAACCGGAACTTGCAACTAAGATAATCGTTGCATGCGTCGTTTTGCGAAATATTGCCATCGGCGGGAATGAGTCCATAGACGAATTCGAAGTGGAGGCCGAAGAAACGATCGGAGACGATCCTGATAGTTCCACTGAACCGACGTCTTTGACGGGAAGAGCGCATATTTGAAGAATAATAAGTGATTACTTCATGTGAAATTGTCATTCATCATTGTCTTTATCTTTATCATTTACTACCTCCGTCTTTACTTAAGCTGTTTCGCCTTGTAGTCAAATAATAACGTTGACATGACAGCTTCATTTTTATTCAGTGTTATTACCCACAATAAATTGCAGAGGTATGCGAAATACTCGTACATAGAAACTTCAATGACTTCATTATTTTCAATGAACTCGTGCAAGTACGGATTCAATTCTCACAAAATTCCAATACAACTTTAATACTTCCAATACAGCTGCTTACTTAAGTGCTTATGATGACACCTTGATCCAGATAGTCGCCTCGCTTCTGCTCGTTGCTTATTTCCAGCTTCTGCTTCACATTCTTAAGACACAAATTCTCATTTTGGAGCTTTGCATTCTCAGTTTGTAGATACAAGAGGTCGCCGGTCAGCTGTTCGTTCCTGATTCTCAACTGAATGCGTTCCGATTCAATTTCGCTGGCTCTTCCTGATTTCTTTTTTTCACTAAAACAGCTGACTGATTGAAAGTCCATCCAGCAAACCTTGCCTACCGTGGTCTATTCTCTTTCTCAGCGTCGTTATGCAGTTCTACCGGCACTGGCTCGCTAAACGAAAATAAGTTCATTAGGAAATAGCGCACTTTGACCAAACTTGAGAACTTACTAATGTTCGTAATCGTCAAAATTTGGATGCTCGAAGATTGGCTCAGTTTTTACTCTCTTTCCTCCGTTTCTCTCGGTTTTCTCGAGCGTGTTTCTGGAACACAAAGTAAGCAAATTGAAAGTCCTTCGAAACACTCACTTGTTGGCGGGGTACACTTCGTTTTCCGTGTCAGTCAAGCTTAATTGCGACTCGTTGTCCCATGGAGGAGGTGGCTTTGATGATGAAGGCTGAGAAACAAGTTTAAGTATAGCACGAAGTAAGTATAAAATAGGTGATCTGTTAACTTTGTTCAATAGAGGGGCAGGCTGGTTAATTTCGTCATCCGTCTGAGCAGGTCGTTTCGACGAGGAAGGTTGCTGAAGAGGCATCAGTGAGTATATGAATGAATATGCCAATTGTCTTACAGCTAAAGCATGGTCGCCAGAAACTTCGATCGCGCATGGAAGCCCTTTCAAACGTGGTTTTTCCCCTATTTTATCCAATAGAATTGGAGCTTAAGTTTGATGGGGACTCCGCCTCCCGTTTTATTGTGTTCGAGCTTCTAAAAGGTTTTGGTACGAAGTGGGAACATTGCTGAGTGTATTACTTACCTCCTGTGCAATCACCTTTTTGGCTCTTTTCAAAGTATCGCGCATTCGCTAGTTGCGTGACGGTGCGTTTTGGATAACCAGCGCTCGTCAGTATTCGAGCTAATTCTTCTAACTTGTCTCTTTTCGCCTTAACAAAAAACTTGGAGGGACGAAGGGAACTCAGCCTGAAGTGTCTTACCTTCACTGCAGGCTGGCGACTTGAGCCTGCGAACGCCGCATGAAACACATTATAGTTCTCGACGTAAAACTGACTTATGATAGACAACTCCTCTTCGGTCATGGTTGGAGCCCGACTCTAACATCGTTGATTTTACAAGGAGCTGGGAAAGACGGCAAAGAACCTACTTTGACCTTAACAACTTCCATCTTCTTCGATCTGCGGCACAAAAACAAACACCCGCCTTCAAAAACCAAACTCGCTGACAAAGCCTATGCAAAAGCAAGTGAATGCCGAAAGCTAGATAAAAAGCACGATAGTTACTGCGGATACCATTACAATACCACTACCAATACCAAAACATGACTAATAAGTTTGAGAAATAGCATGGTTCGAATGCTGTTGAACAATGCATAGAACTCATTATGGTCACACTAAGTCATGTTTTCTACAGCAAAGCACAAATCAGAAGAGATTGCTACTATACTAAAACAAGATTTGAAAACAGCTAAAGATTAGCTATGCATTCATCCAGCAACAGACAGCAACAGCGTGGTCCGTACTCTGTGTTGCAAAGACAAAGACTTGTGCTCAAACAGCTACTCAAATAGTAAGAAAACGCAAAGATCAAAAGAAACATAGCACGGATAAGTCAAAACAAAAAAGAGTAGTTAGTCTTATGGCCTTTTCCAAAAACGTACCAACAAAAGTAGGATGAATAAAAGTACATGCGCATGAATAGCGGCAAAGTAAGTTTTTATTGCTCAATACAGTTAGACGCCAGCTTCAGATTTCTACAGCGATCAAAGAAAAGACAAAAAAGTACGTTAAGGGACATAAACTGATAAAGAAACATGCACGGACTCAAATTCGGAGAAGAAATGCAAGAAAATGAGTGAAAGGAGTCACTCCCAGAAGGCGCCAGGAGGCATATCACATATGCGTCAGCACTTGCGCTACTGATCCCCAAATAGACAGTCCGGGCTCTTGCCCGAGTACCATCCCAGAATGGTGCATCGCGGGTGCGGGCGCCCGTGCCCGGTCGGGCAACGAAAGATGCATTACCGAGTTTCGGGAAAAAATGGGGACGAAGTGAGCTTGATACTCAGCTCCGAATACGGAGTTCATTCTGTTATGATTGGAAGTGATCAGTGTTCGTCATAGTGATCTCCCTCGCGCTGTCGATCGCAACCTCAGTGCGCGGGAAATGACCGCTATAAAAGGCGCTCACTTTTCGTCTCAATTCTACAGTTCATTTGTTCACTCACTCGCCTTTCTTATTTTACTGTGCTCTATTATTCACTAATAAATACTCTTGTTTTTCCTCCTGTGCTGCCTGCCTCAGGACAAAGAGTCGGAGTGTCCGAAGTGGAGGACACAACATATTCGAATACGAATTCGAATAAACACTCGAATAAAACATTTAAATAAAATCTATTCGAATCCCCATTTTTTGATTATCCGAGTTTTCAAATAATATTCGAATCCTCGTTTTTTGATTATTCGAGTTTTCGAGTTTTATTCGAAGCCCTGTTTTTTGATTAGTCGAGTTTCGAATTTCATTCGAAACCCCGTTTTCTCAATTATTCGAATTTCGAATATTATTCGAAAATGGAAGAACTCCGAATATCGAATTTCGAATACGAATATATTCGAATGTTTTATTCGAATGATAGAATTTCTATTCGTTTCGGACCCGAGTATAGTAGAGAACTATCTATTGTAGAATTTGCTATATGTTTTCGCCTGATATAATCACAAAGCGAAAAACTGTGACCTATGACTACGTTGTTAGCTGGAATAAAATACAGTTATAAATCTTGTCGATGTAGCGCTGCAGTTTGCATTGTAATGGTGTTCTGAACAATAAAAGCAAAATTAAAAAAGGAAGAATGGTCATAAATTGATAGGTTGGCACTTAAGTTTTGCAGCTTATCTCATAACTTTTCCGTAACTCGCAGTCTTTTTGACTATGACGCATTCATTTTTGGACATAATGTAGATTAGATAGTAGGCTACAAAACTGCGAACAGTTTAATTTTTGGTGGCGAAATGAAAAAAAAATTTATTCATTTTTCGGAAGCTGGTCAAATCCGGAATTTCAAGGGTCGCAAAATCAAAGATAAAGCCGTTCTCAGTCTGAATCGAATACAGCAAGCCGAAACTGCACCCAGATTGTTGACAGAGGAAGGAAACTCTAATCATCTACACAGTTTCGGCTTGATTTGTTTGATTCAAACTGAAAACGCCTTTATTTTTGGTTTTCCATCCCTTGAAATTGCGGATTTGATTATCTTCCGAAAAATGAGTAAATTGCGGCGGGTCTCGCATTTATAGCATTTGGAAATCGCACTTCCGCTGAAATTATTGCTGAGAAGTGGATGTATAAGTTCAAAAAGAGCCAGCATGTCATAGTTTGAACTCACAAAAAGTCGACTATTTTCACAATTTTTCTATATATGAAACCGAATGGTGTTCTTGTCTGTACGCTGGTGGATGTGTCTGTACGTCCTCGATGGTGTTTTTCTGGTCGATGGCGTTTTCGTGTGGAAACTTGTTACTATTTCTACCAAATTTATCGATTACTTGCAGATTTTGAACTACGGGACTGGGAGTAGGCAAAGGGGGTAATCGGGTATGCTGATTACGAATACAATATTATTTTTAGAATTATCAATTACTTTTATCATTTTATCGATTTTTTGCAAAGTTCGAGCTATGGCGCTGAGAGTTAGCACAGGGGGGTAAGCGAACATGCTGATTACGAATACAATGGCCCGTAGTAAAGCTAATTCAGTTCAGGTGAACTGAACTGAGGCCCTCATCCAAGATTCAGTAAGGTAGACTGCCTATCACCAGCTCTCCACGTTGTAAGAATGCAAAATGAGATTTCAGCTGACCGTCCATCTACCTGACGAGGTAGTCTACCTTACTTCAGTCAGTTCACATTCAGTTAGACTACCAATTGATGTAAATAGTGAATGATGATACGCAGAGAAACTTCTCGTAAGTTGCTCCTGAGTAACTTACGATGCACGTCAGTTTAACATGTCGCTGAGGAGCCACAGTGATGCTGACGAGACTTAACAAGATCTAATAAGTGCGGCCACATCCCGCCGCTAGTGCCAGTGACGTAGATGTGAATGTTTGGCAAACTCGTCTTGACTCGTATACTTGCATGGACGTGGCGCTCTCAATCTTATCATCGTGGGTGTTGGCAATACCAATCAATGGCTCGACTGAAGGCAAGCTGACTCGTCGAAGCCTCAACTGAAATTTTATTCAGCTGAGATCGAATGAAGCAGCTTTACTACGGGCCAATATCATTTTTTAGAATTATCAATTATTATACTTTTATCATTTTATCGATTTTTTGCAAAGTTCGAGTTATGGCGCTGAGAGTTGGCAGAGGGGGGTAAGAGAACATGCTGATTACGAATACAATATTATTTTTTAGAATTATCAATTACTTTTATCATTTTATCAATTTTTTGCAAAGTTCGAGCTATGGCGCTGAGAATTAGCACAGGGGGGTAAGCGAACATGCTGATTACGAATATGATAACCATTTTCAAAAATGTCCATTACTTTTACCAATATCGATTTTTGTTGCAAATTTTGAACTACGGGGCTGGGAGTTGGCAAAGGGAGGTAAGCGAACATGCTGGTTACGAATACAATATTATTTTTTAGAATTATCAGTTAATTTTATCATTTTATCGATTTTTTGCAAAGTTCGAGCTATGGCGCTGAGAGTTTGCAAAGGGAGGTAGGCGAACATGCTGGTTATGAACACAATATCATTTTTTAGAATTATCAATTACTTTTATCATTTTATCGATTTTTTGCAAATTTTGAACTACGGGGCTGGGAGTTGGCAAAGGGGGGTAAGAGAACAGATTACGAATACAATATTATTTTTTAGAATTATCAATTACTTTTATCATTTTATCAATTTTTTGCAAATATATAAAGAAAAAATAGAAAATGCCCATTACTTCTATTGGTTTAATTGATTTTCTGCAATGTTTGCACCACGGCGCTGGGGGTTGGTACAGGCAGGTAATTGAGCATGCTGCTCACGAATACGCTCTTATTTCAGGGTGTATGATTTTATGAACGATAGCATGTGCCAGCCGCCAGCTGGGTACTATACTTGGGGAAATTCGAAATTTTTTTCGAATATTCGAATATCGAATATATTCGAAAATTGAAAATTTCGAATATTCGAATATCGAAAATTTCGAATATTCGAATATCGAATAATATTCGAAAATCGAAATTGGGAATATTCGACTATCGAATATTATTCGAAAATGAAAATTTCGAATAGAATAATATTCGAATATCGAATATCATTCGTTATTCGAATTTCGAATATTATTCTGTTCTCGAATGTTATTCGATTTTCGAATATCATTCGATTTTCGAATACTGACCCTAATAATTTACGTCACTGAGACTGCCTATGAAAGGCCAAAACACTAAGAACAATTTGTTTCATGTAAGTGCTAGGAATGGACACATTCCTATGGTACAATTTACGATGGAAAAACGGTTTAGTCGTGACGTGAAGAGACTAAGGAACTTGAAAGCTACTCCTGTGGGTTGTGAAGAGATTTTTCATACTTCAAATAAGATTATATACCCTCACTGAGAGTTGCGATTGGATATAAAGTGCGGTTCTTAATTATACTAACACCCAAAATTCTGTAAGTTTTCGGACTTTTTGGGAGAAACTCAAAAAACCGTTGGTACCACGCGACAGAACACCGCCGAAAACGGTATATGATTCATAAGAATGGAAACCGATGTCAATTGTAGGAGAGTTTTTGCGCCTAATGCGAATTTTTAGCGGTTCATAATTATACGAACACCTCAAACAAAGGTCCATTTTTCATTCAAGATTGCAATCGTTCGAGTCCAAATTTTTTGTAGAGTTACAGCAACAAAGTCCGACATATCTACTACACACTGAACCCAGTGCAGTTCAAAACGAGGACCGTTACTTTTCTCAGAAGGCTTCAAATGCTTTTGGAGTGATTGGGCTCCAAAAACATCCGTTCTTCTGTGATTTACGAGCTCTAATTAGCTTCTACCAAAGCTATGAGATAAAATAAGCTCCTTCGATAGGTATTTTGTTTGACGCTTGGAAAATCTTTGCGTATTCGTGCCGTTTTTCAACCAAGTTCCAAGCTTACCACAGAGTTAGCACGATTTCGAGCCTCAAAACTCAGCTTCTCTCTTGCGCAAACATTTGATATGAAGCAGCTGCATTGCTTGCATGATAATTTTTCTGTGCCAAAGTTTTTGGGTTTTTTTAAGAACTGATCTTGCGGCTGTGGAGCTGTAAACCAAATAAAGGTGTGATTGCAATAGTAAAATCAGTATTTCTGGTGAAATAACGTCTGCGTGACCAAAACAAACGCTCAACGCTGCTGATTTTTTCTAGCCAAATATAAAGTCTTGTGAACTTCTACATACTATATGCTTACTACATTGTACGGCTTCAGAAGCTGAGTTTTGAGGCTCGAAATGTGCTAACTCTGTGGTAAGGTTGGAACTTGGTTGAAAAACGGCACGAAAACGCAAAGATTTTCCAAACGTCAAACAAAATACCTGTCGCAAAAGCTTATTTCATCTCATAGCTTTGGTAGAAGCTAATTAGAGCGCGTAAACCACAGAAGAACGGATGTTTTTGGAGCGCACTCACTCCAAAAGCATTTAGAGATTTTGAAAAAAGTAACGGTCCTCTTTTTGAAATGCACTGGGTTTAGTGTAAAGCAGATATGTCAGACTTTGTTACTGTAACTCTACAAAAAATTTGGACCCAAATAATTGCAATCTTGAATGAAAAATGGACCTTTGTTTGAGGTGTTCGTATAATTATGAACCGCTAAAAATTCGCATTGGGCGCAAAAACACTCCTACAGTTGACATCGATTTCCATTCTTATGAATCATATACCGTTTTCGGCTGTGTTCTATCGCGTGGTACCAACGGCCTTTTAAGTTTCTCCCAAAAAGTCCAAAAACTTACAAAATTTTGGGTGTTCGTATAATTATGAACCGCACTTTACAGCGGTCCCAAGAGTATGTAGATCTGTAGGCTGACGTCAATTTAGAGTATGGGGCGATTTATCAATCGCTTCACTGTTGTAGAATTACCGTAAGACTGAAGCAGGTTTCAAAACATCAAGAGCCATTTCCCCAAGAAAAAGAATCAAAAGGGCTGAAAGTCTTACTTTAGATTTCTAAAGACACTCATTTTATGTAGAATTTGCACTCAACCGTAATGCTTTTATTTTTCAAAACTTACGCCAGGTATCCTGTGTCCCCTAGAAAAGCTCCCATGTGAGCCATCGTGCGTACGTGGTGCGACGCTGCCTTTCGCTCTTTTTGATATGTTTCTCGTTTTTTTTTGTTTTTTGTTTATTTCCGAGGTTAACACGTTCAAAATAGCGAAAGGCAGCGACATGACGTGGTAGATACCTATGGGAAATTTGCTGGGAAACAAACGATACACCGTAACAAGTGTTTTGCAACGCCTTTCGAAAATGTGATTACCATTTGAAAAGCTTGAAAACTCGTGCGTAGTAAAATCAGCATACATAAAAACACTGCTGCACAGATTTTAGACCTTTTTTGGGGACAATTTGTTTATATGTCTTATTTTGCAGTTGGTCTATAAGCTGGAGTTTCCTACTACGATGATACACAATAAGAAAAACATGGGTGATTCATTTTCTGCTGTATTTATAAGCTGAAGCCATCCCTACTGGATGTTACCCAGAAATTGGCAAAAGACTTTGAGAGGTATTAGCGATCAAACGGTGTAGATGCTTTTAAGACATCCCGTATACGCTATGCATATCGAATTCTCAATATTCGGTGCTTAGACATCGAATGATCGAATGAATGACCCTCGACTATTCGACTATCGAATAATATTCGAAATTCAAGATTTTCGAATATTCGACTATCGAATATATTCGAAAACTAAAAATTACGAATATTCGACTTTCGAATTGTATTCAAAATCTCAAATTTTCGAATATTCGACTTTTCGAATCATTCGCATTCGAATGATTTATTCGAATGATCGAATAATTATTCGATTCGGTCCCAAGTATACTGGGTACCGTACGCGGTGCGCTGATCGCGCCGCCCCGTTGTTAATTAGCCTAAGGCGTTGAGCCGTTGAAAAACTCTCTAATATTAGGTCGTCCCGAAAGTTTTGTCGGTTTTTTCAGACCACTATAAGACCACGTAATATCTACTCCAAGACGAAGGCGGTCGCCCAAATAGGTTGAAGCGTGTCGCGCACGCGGCGCGCGGGCAACTGTCAGCCTTGGAGCGTGCGCAGGCGCGGTCAGCGGTCATCCACGGAGCGCGCGCCGCACAGCAGCTAGCCGGCCGCGTTATTGGTGCTAGTTTTTGCTGTTATTGTGGACTGCGATGACTCTACTCTTCCAGTGAGGTGAGTTTTCACTTCAGTTTTTCTTTTTATGTGAAGTTTTGATAATAGATCTGTATGCTGACTATTTTTCATGACTTTGTATGCTGCATGCTTGCGCTATGTGTCTGCAGTCCGTTGCTTGTGTGCTTGTTCTTCATTGCTCTCCTTGCCTTTCGTTTCTTTTTTCAATCTCCTTTGTAAACTTTCTGTTTGTTGTGGATGTTTTTTCTGCATTGCTGTGTGAATGCTCGTGAGCAGAGGCAGATTTGTTTTCCCACAGCCCTGTCTCTTGACCCCTGCATGCTCTCTGTCCTCACCAGTGCTTGTAAGAGCTGTGCATCTTCGTTTTTGCTTCTTTGTGAGAAGGCAAAACCTTAGATAGCGTGGCTATCAAGCATTTTTGTTCTAGTGCATGCTGCAAAACAAGACAAGTGTATTTTCAGTGCAGTATATAATGTTTTCTGAAGGTGAGTCCTTCTTTATAACTAACATTTTTACTGATTTTTCTTTTTGCTTTCATTGATCCATTGCTTACCGTGTAACTTACGCATGTCACAGATCTGCACTGTGGCGTAAGACATGCTTATGCTAGTGCAGCATCTTGTGCAGGTATCCTTCATCTTCTTACCTTTCTTTGCATACTTACTTGTCTGGTGGTTTCTTGCGCGCGTTGTTTCCTGCGCCCGCATGAACCAACAGCAAAAAAGACAATCTTCTTCGCACTTTTCCTCGCATTTTTCCCCAGAACTGCTTACCCAGCCATGCATCTTTGGTTTTGCTTCTTTGTGAGAAAGCAAACCCACAGGATGTTGTGGCTAAGAAGCAGTTTTCTTAGGAAATGCAAAAAGACACGTTTAATTTCAGATGTGGTAGCGAATGTCAAATATGGTAAATCTAGTAAGCCCAGTCCAACTATCTTTTTGTGTTCCCTTCCGACGATCGTTCTGGTACAACTACAACCTGACACATTAGCATGTCCGGTATCGTGAATGGTTTTTCACCGATACCGTCTTCGATCCTTCAGAAATCAGATTGTGCTGACTGTTTGTAATCGTTGCTTTTATCAATCTCCCCTACATTCCTTATGCGTGCACCGCTCAACTTAGTCATGCCCTTCTGGTTTCCTTCCATTACAGGAAGTGATCCATGTATGGCATGGCTAGCACAGCGGATGTTGAAACTGATCTTCATACCACTACACCTTGATTCATCTAATGGTCTGATTGCTGCGTCAAATAGGAACAGATTAATTGCCTCGTCCAGTGACTGACATATGGCGAGCATGAATTGGTTGCAAATCGTAAGACAAGTAAGCTGATAGATAAGCTTACTTCTCTTTTGTCGCCTGAGGCTTCAACTTACTCCGCAAACGAACGTTGTAGGGGTCAGTAAACGTGAACTTGTTTTGACATGAAAGGCGCTGGTCACTAACTCTTAGATAGGAGCTTTGTACGACTGTCGTGTAATTTACCAAGCAATTAAGTCAAGCTCTTCACCTTTTGCGCTGCTCGTTGCTTTGGATTATAAGTGAGCAAAATTTTGGTTTGCAGTGTAACACTATTGCTTAGCCGAAATCGTCTTCATTATGGCTTCAACGACTCCTAACTTTGTGAGTTACTTTACTAAGCATTGGTAGACGTAAATGTTAGTTTATCTAGTCTTCCATCGCTCGCCGTCTACTTTTGAGCAGAGAGAACTTAAGAGATGATACTCCCACAGTAAGTTGAATCTCTATAGGATTACAATTGAGCATGTTGAACCACAAAGAAAGTTCTTTGATATCTTAGCACTCAAGAAGCGATGAGGTTGCTCAAGGGACATCTTCGGAAAGTCTCCCTACTACTTCAGTAAGCTTTACCTGTTTCCGTTGTCATCTTTCTTATATTTTGATTGTTAGAATCCGGTCAACGACTTGGAGAGCACCATCAGAGGTCTCACATTTGAGATGTTCTCAACGCCACTAGAAGAAGGCTACTCTCCAGTTCGCCCACTTCGTTCGAGTAACGCTGAATACAAAGGTCGAGCATCACTGGACGCTAAGAGCAAAGCAATAGTGGGCAACGTCGAAGTGTTCTTTGAAGAACTGAAGCGCCGCTTAGGCAAGGCAGCTAGAGGGACCATCTTTGACTTTCCTGCAAAGCTGACGGGCATCGCGTGCGGAATCGGTCATCGCACAGTACAACGCCTCAAAGCTGAGACCGATTTGAGTAGAAAAGCCATCCCCCGTACCATCGCGCCTGTTGCAATGTCCTCGAAACAACGCACGATTGAGGCTCTTGAAGTACACGGGGACGAATGGGGAGACACCGTAAGGCAATTCATGCATCAGAAGTTTAGGCAAGAAAAGCATGTAACAGTGGCAGAGATTCTGGATGAGCTGAAACAAGTCCATCCCACCTTTGACTTATCAGAGACAACCTTCTATTACCTGCTGAAAGGGCTCGGATTCGCATACAGAAGAAACGCCGGCCAGAGGTACATTTTTGAACGTCCAGACCTCGTCAGCAGAAGATCCACGTATCTCGATGCTATTGCACAAGCCAGGGGCAGCAACTGCTGCATTGTATACCTTGATGAAACGTGGATATACGATTGCATGTCAAAGGCTAGGGGATGGGTCGACACGAACATACCGCGCTTCGCCCCAGAATCGGTCTTTCAGCATTTTTCCCACGGAAAAACTGCTACTAAGGACAAAGGAAAAAGGGCGATTGTCATCAGCGCCATGACTGAGATTGGAATAGTACCCGGCTGCACCAAAATTATCATCAGTGGCCGCGACGCAGTTGGGGACTATCATCAGGATATGGACCACGAAGTCTTTGAGAACTGGATGAGGGAATCACTACCCAAAATGCAGAGTGTTGCTGGTGGCCGTCGTTTGTGCTTAGTGATGGATAACGCGGCCTATCACTCTCGACAATTAGAAAAGGTCTACTCCCCATAAAACGCTTAACGAAACCAATCATATCAGATACCCACCAGGTCCTCCACAAAGGCGGTTATAGAAGATTACTTGCGGTCGCAACACGTTACGGTGCCTCTAAATTCTACGAAGCAAGATCTTGTAGCACAAGTGACTTATATTCAATTCAGTTCATCCATCTAGCAGCTAAACTACCCTATTCTTTCCAGCTCGAGAGATTTATATCCAGTCGCGGCGGTCGATACGCTTTGCGCAAATATGCTGCTGAGAATATTTGTGCTGAGGTGGGAGCAGTAGTGGTAAGGCTACCGCCTTTCCACTATTTCTTCAACCCGATTGAAATGTGTTGGGGTCGAATGAAGGACCATCTCACCAAGTTGGGAAAGCATAATGACACCCTACAAACGGTATAGGTGACTGAACAAAAACTTGTAAATGTAAGTTTTTTTGAAGGTGAAACAGAGAGCGCTGCAGTGGATAAGTAACGTGCCACAATCGTTATGTCATGATTGGGTTGCTCACGTTGTGCATGAAGAGGAGGCAGCAAGGGAAAAAATCGCTATCGACCTCGAAAATAGCCAAGTAAGAAAGACTCACTGATAACTTAGCACAAAATAACTCAAGAGTCGTGTCTCATAGGGTTTGGAATCTTCTAGCGATGTTAGCGACATCGAAGAAGCTTGGAGCGCTCTAGGCCTTTAGACCACATTTAGATCATATACTTATTTGACATATTAAGCTAGTTTCCTCGGTCTAATTACTCACTTTCTTCCATCATAGCACAATCACTCTCACTTCAATGCGCCTTTCAAAGGAAAACAATCAACATGATGCTCAATCTACTACTTCCACCACTTATTTGTCTTTCGCTATATCTGTTTGCATGTCAGATACTTGTAGGTCTCCTAGTTTCGCACCTATCCACCTCATAGCTACACTTTAAGTTGATCATGAGCTCACTAAACGATTACGGAGTCTAATTTCTGAAGGATCAATCAACTCTTCACAAATAAATCCTTTCTAACCAAAGAATTGTAACATGCGCAAGTGCGCGTAAGGTAAGCAATGAATCAAGAAGTCAGAAAAAATCGATAGACTGAGAGTAAGGAAAGACTCACCTTGTCGATTACTATATATCGCACTGAAATAACATTCGTATCTCTTTAGCATGCATTAAAAACAAAAATGCTTGATAGCCACGCTATCTAGGGTTTTGCTTTCTCACAAAGAAGCAAAAATGAAGATGCACAGCTCTTACAAGCACTGATGAGGACAGAGAGCATGCAGGGGTCAAGAGACAGGGCTGTGGGAAAACAAATCTGCCTCTGCTCACGAGCATTCACACAGCAATGCAGAAAAAACATCCACAACAAACAGAAAGTTTACAAAGGAGATTGAAAAAAGAAACGAAAGGCAAGGAGAGCAACTAAGAACAAGGAGAGCACACAAACAACGGAATGCAGACACATAGCGCAAGCATGCAGCACACAAAGCCATGAAAAATAGTCAGCATACAGATCTATTATCAAAACTTCACATAAAAAGAAAAACTGAAGTGAAAACTCACCTCACTGGAAGAGTAGAGTCATCGCAGTCCACAATAACAGCAAAAACTAGCACCAATAACGCGGCCGGCTAGCTGCTGTGCGGCGCGCGCTCCGTGGATGACCGCTGACCGCGCCTGCGCACGCTCCAAGGCTGACAGTTGCCCGCGCGCCGCGTGCGCGACACGCTTCAACCTATTTGGGCGACCGCCTTCGTCTTGGAGTAGATATTACAATGAAGACCTGAATGAGCTTTAGCATGTATTCGATGCAGCTTTTCCTTCTCTTCCTTGAAGTCACATTTTCGAACCATAATTTTGTATGCTTTCTTTGATAATCGCTGAAATTCTTCACCCGTCATTTTTGTCTGCTCAAAGTTCGGCTAATTTTTGAAAATTTCATTTCAAAGTTTCGGAAGAGGCTAAGTAAGGATTAAATAGAGCAATTCTCGGACTACAAGATGATACTTTTGGATTCCACTAATCTGATGATTTTCGCCTCAAAAAATTATTTCTTCGAAGGTCTCGATTTTGAGCAAAGTCACACGCAACTGCAACAAAAACATGAAAACTTCTAAAGTTTCTGCGAATTGCAACATGATTCTTATTGAACACTATTTATGCAACATTACCCAGTTTGACTTGCTTTAAAAAAGCAGCTTTTTGAATTTTCGGTATTTTACTTGGCAAACGTAGTCAAAAAGCCGCGGTTTTTGTCAAATAAATAATTATAACGGACTTGGTAAACATGACCCACGTAATCTAAAATGGGTACAATGTAGCCAAAGCTTTGCTCTAACTAACAGTTACCAGCGCTCCTTAGAAGTGTCAGGACAGAAATTTTCAAAATTTAGGAGAGATTTGGCGTTACTGTTGAGCTGCTCAAAAAGCCATGGCGATAACATTGCAAAAACAGGGTGGATCAGAGAGCAAATATAGCTATAAGAAAGAGGATGAAAATCTAAATCAAATGGTACCTAGAACGTTCAAGGACTGGTGTTCTGTGAGTTTTAGTGAGCAATGAAAAAAACCGACAAAACTTTCGGGACAACCTAATATTTCGTTCATGCTTTTTCAGTTGGTTGCAATTTGGATAACAGTAGATTTTAAAATTTCAATTAAATTGAAAAACAGTCTCCAGATCTTTTTTCATTATAAGTTAGTTCGCAAGCTCTTTTCAATGTATCTCAGTTATTTGTTCCTAGTATGCTTGTCCAAAATGATTTTTTATTGTAAGTATGAGAAAATTCTTTCATGCTTGGAAAATCGTTTTTATTTGTTCACATCTCTTAATATTAGGTCGTTCCGAAAGTAATGTCGCTTTTTTTAAACGTAGGCCACATTTCGTGGAACAAAGATTTGTAAGAGGTTCTGGCAGCATTCGATGCAGCATTTCATTCTCTTTCTAATGGTTATGAAGCTGCTGCAATACAGTCAATGAGCTTCCAGAAAAGAGTCAAAATCTGCGACCTATGCTTTTTAAGCTGGCCAAATTTCACAATTTTTCTAAAATTTTATAACAGACCTCAGAAGGAGTCCAAGTAATGGATGGATGGAGCAAACCATACAGGAAACAGCACAACTTTTTTCTACTTTACAGAGCTCGTCATAATTTTTGTACAAATTTTTTGATGGAACCGCCGAATTTTAGCAGGCTCGTCTCAGACACAAGTGCATCAAACGCCAACAAGTCTTCGATTTTGAAACTTACAAAGATGGATTATGGTTTGGCAACAATTTTACAAACCAAACTATCATTCACCGCTTCGGTTTAGCAACTTTCGAAAATTTCGGGTACACCTTGGGGTGCCTTGGAAAAGTTGGATTATGATGATTTTACCTCGGAAAACTTGATGAATCGGAAACCAAAAACGACTGGTAAAAAGAGGAGAAAAAGCTGCATCGAATGACACCCGAGTTGCTTGCGGGTTGTTGTTCTGTGAGGTTTGAGTTGACCTAATATGGAATTTGATGGCATTTTAAAACTGATTCCAGAAACTGTAAGAAGCAAGCTAAGGAAAAGAAAAAATTACTCTGTGTCCTATAGGGTTTGCTCTATCTACCTGCCACCTGCACTTTTTCAGAGATTAGGTACAAAAATTTAGAAAAATAACCGAACTTGACCATGGCAAAAAGCATGAGTCGCAGATTTTGGTAATTTTTCGAGAGCTCATTGAACACTATGAAGTAAGGTTAGAACCATTAGAAAGAGGATGAAATGCTGCATCGAATGCTTTTAAGATCTCTCAAAAATCTTGATTCCATGAAATGCGGCGTTCATTCGAAAAAAGCGACATTACTTTCGGAACGACCTAATATATTGAATATTCTTTATTGCGCACTCTCAAGTTCAGTTCAAAAAGACGTCAGCTTATCGAAAAATATTATTATCATTGCTGAAGTGACTAACACGATTATCTCTTTTACCGGAAAAGTAGGTTTTGAAACCCTAATCATAGCTCATTTCAATGCGACGAGAATTTAAAACAAGCATTATAGGCATTATTACAGCAGCATTACATTATTTTGTTTTAAGCAAACTCTGCACTTATATTTTTTCGAATCTGCTTTGAATAACAAAATTCATTTTGTTTTCTCTGAAACTGCTACCCTCAGTGTAAATTGATCTGTGATTCAGTCGAAATTGCGTGTAAACTAGTCGTAAGATGTGAGGTCACTCAGACAATCATGCCTGAGGTGTTGTAGATTGATTTCACACTTCAAAGTTGATATTAGGGGTCATTCGGTCATTCATAGGTAAATCAGCAAATCTCCCAGCTTGCAACAAACTTATAGCTCACTATCAGAAGTTGCTTTCACTTGACTAGGGAACATGGCCATGAACCAGTGCTAGAGCTGTACTGCAAAGAACTCGCCCATCTTGCGATGGGCGGAGCTAACGGTGCGCACCTTACTGACACACGCCTGCCTAAGCGCGCGCTGTCGTTCATAAAGTTCGCCACCCTATTTTACAGGTTATCAATTACCTTCACTGGCTTTATCGATTTTTTGCAAATTTTAAGCCACGGAACTGGGATTTAGCACATAGGAAAAAGCGAGCATGCCTATTACGATTGTAATAAGTGTTCTTGAAAGTACCTATTATTTCTGTCGCTTTCTCTATTCTTTGTAAAATTAGAGCTACACGGCTGGTATTTGGCACAAAATTGTATGTGATCAGGCTCACTGCAAAGATAGCAACCGTTTTTGAGAATACCCATTACTTTTATTGATTTCATCTTTTTTTCAAAGCTGGAGCTACGAGGCTGAGATGGCACTGGTCGGGGGTAAGTGAGCATGCGGAGAATTCTATAATCACACTCGGAATTGACGAAGACGGTAAAATTACCTAAAGTTGTTATAGGCTTTGGCCCGCCTTTACCTTTTAAAATCCTACTTCTGCCCCTAAAATCAGAAAAGCACAAAGTGCCTGGTCTCGAGGGAAGAAAAGGCTTGTAAACTGAGGCGGCAAGATATTTCCGCTAAGAATTCTACGAGTCAATATCGAAATTTACTTCTGTCCCTTCCACTCTGCAAAAACCATACTTCTGCCTCTGAAAGCAGAAAAGTGGTCTCTGCGGATGGACAGACCCATGAGCTTCATCCGATAGGACAGACATTTTCACCGAAACTTTTGGCCCCCAAATTCGCAAAAACCACAAACTCAAAAACCACACTTCTGACCCTAAAAGCAAAAAAGCACAAGGAGCTTGGTCTCGAGGGAAGAAAGAATTGTGGATTCGGGCAGCAAGATATTTTCGCCAGAAGTTTTTGGGTGTCGATGTTTTATTATACAGAAACTTGTTCGAAATTCGTGGCCATTCTACTCTGCAAAACCCATACTTCTACCTCTAAAAGCAAAATAGCACAGATAGCTTGGTCTTGAGGAGAAGAGACTCATAAGCTCAGCCAGCAAGAATACTTTCGCTGAAATTTTCTGGCTGTCAATGTTTATTCTACAGAAAATTGTTTGAAATTCACTTGTGGCCATTCTACTCTGCAAAAATCAGACTTCTGCCTCTGAAGGCAGAAAAGTGGGAGGGAAAGACAGACCCACGAACTTCTTGCGACAAAAAATTATCTTCTCTGAAAATTTTCGCCTTTTGAACTTCGCTAAAACCACACTTTTGTCCCTAGAAGCAAAGAAAAAAACTGGGAGCTTGGTCTCGAGGGAAGAAAAGACTCAGGGCTCAGGCAGCAAGATATTTGCGCTAAAAATTTTTAGGTGTCAATAAATTATAAAGGAAGTTGCTGGAGAAATTACGGCCCCTTCTTCTCAATCATACTTCTGCCCCTAAAAGCGGAAGCATAAGGAGCTTGGTTTCGAGGGAAGAAAAGACCTAGGGTTTTGTGCGACAGGACTGATTCGGTAAGATTGTCCTTTAAAAGAAGGCGTTGGGCCAGCTTTAATCTGTTCTAAGAAATGAGTCCGTTCACTGGCAAAACATCATCGAAGAAAATACTACTTCGTTTTTGTCTACATATTTGAGTTTTCGGCTGCTGGAAGACATAACTTGACGCTTTCTTTAACATGGCACTTTCCTGGAAATCAATCTGAGTCTTGGGATATATCAACTGTTCCAAGCAGGTACTTGGAGGTAGCTTCCTTGTTCAAGAGCTGTGTTATCTGGGCGAAGGTATTTGCAAGGGGAACAGCAGAGATGCTTTGCGGATACTCACTTGTAGTAGCTTCTTTTCCTAAGAGCATACCTTCGATACATAGAGCCATGTACTCTGGTAACCTTCACTCTGAGCGTCATGATAGAACACAACCTTCACCTGGGGAGAAGTACAGAAGTCATCCGGGGCGAAGCCCCGGAAATTATGACATAACTAATGACATAACCGTATAGGGATGAATTTAAATGAGGCAAATATAGCAGTGACATCCAAAAGAAACTCAAAAAACCGAAGGATTGCGTTTTTATGGCCTTTTTTGTTGAGAAGAAGGTTTTTATTTAACTTAAATCAAAAACTAGGGCAAAATTCCTCTTAACCTTTCTCTGAACTGCGGTTGAATGTTGGAAGTTCATTAAAGCCGCTAGAGTTCAATAAAAACGAAAAACTGCGCTCAAATCTTGCGCAAAGAGTCGCCATGTGAATACTGGTCTATCTCGTTATGGAGTGATTTTCAAGACCCGCGACGTTGTCAGTGCTCCTGGCCGTCTCATGAGGATCACAACGATATATAATTCTGCAGGATTTCGTTGAGATCCTGCGAATATCCACGACCAGAGCCAAATGCCCCGTCGGCTCTGGTCTGTCTCCGCTGCTCGTCTGCGTCTCCGCGCGCTGCGCGCTACCTCGCTACCTCAAATGCGGGGCGCGGGGCATTTGGCTCTGGTACCCTTTTCTTCGTTGTTCGGAGCCCAATTTCGATAATCTATATATCGTATTAAAGCTCTTGATCTCTATTTTCACGCTGACAACGTCGCGGAACTTCTTTTTAGGATTTGAACGAGAAATCTTCGAAAAACGGCGTTTTCGAAAACCTCTTGTTTTTTCTTCAGTTTAACTTTTTTCACTCGGTTTTTTTGTGCATTCGATAGGTCTTGTTTCTGTCTATGATGTAGACAACGTCGCCGAGCTTACTTCTTTGCTTATGCTGGTTTTTTTTGTGGAAAATACAAAAATGTGCGTTTTTCTTTACCTTGTTCTCTTTCTGTGCTTTTGCAGCGAATTTTTTCCAGCTTGGACGATACTTGCTCGGAATGATGAGCGGAAGAATCCAGACAACGTCGCAGGATATGAAACGACTATGCGAGGGTGAAAATTTAAAGGACGCATCAAAAATCAGATTGGCGTCGATGTGCAACACAACTTTACAGACATGTTTAACATGTTCAATTCAGTTGTTGACAAGTTTTTCCTTCGGTCTCCCAACTAACGCCACAGCTAAACAGCGCTTTTTTTGACTGGAAAAGAACTTTGTTGTTGTTGCCACCCAATTTAACCGGCAATCCTGGAGACGAAACTCTGCGTAGGGAACCAAGTTAAAATTTCAGATTTGATGATGTGCTAACCTCTGCTTTATATGAATTTCTAAGTTTTCTAATTTAATTTGTATCTCTAAATTTTCGTCTATTTTTCTGAAACAACCTTCACTTTTTATAGAGGGCAAGAACTCAAACAACTATCACTTTCTAGCCCTTGTCTCTTGACTATCGAAGGTATGCCTAAGAGCATAGTGTTTTGTTTCTACTACTCACAACACATGAAAGGTCGCTGGGAAGATGGAAATTCTCTTTCTTGGGATTTTTGGTCAATTAATGGCAGATATCAATGTATTGCCCCCACCCACTTACTAGCGACCCGTAGGATCGCTAGTCTTATATATAAAGCTGAATGTCTGTTTGTCTGTCTGTATGTCTGTTTGTCTGTCTGTCTGTCTGTATGTCTGTACGTATGTTCCGAATAAAAAATTCCATTTCTGAACCGATCCGGACCAAACTTGGCACACATACACTTCGGGCCCCGGCGGGTGTCATAGGCAGGGTTGAGCGTGGGGTCAGGCGCGCCCGACCTGGGGGGTCGTACTGGGGTAAGACAGAGGGGGGGGGTCGTGATTAGGAATCGAATTCGTTCGATTGAGGAGATACTACGATTAAGGTGAAGAAGAAAAGCGCTAGTTTAGTGGATATCGCGACCTCACCAGTACTGAAGGAAAGAACGGTCTTAAACAGCATACTGATTGATTCCACAATAGAAATTTCGGCCAAAACTCAAATCTTCATCTTCTACCTTGACATATTATAAATTCATCAAGGAAGCTTGCTGTGTGAAATGGGTATCATTTCCGAGCACGTCAAATTACCTCTATGAGCCCTACAAACCATTATTTATATTTACTGCATTATCTAGTGTTTCTCAACGACTAAAAAGCGTGATTTTCAAACATGATTAACTTGTTTTAAAAAGTGAGAAAAGTCAATTTTTTTGTACTCGTAACAAAGTATTGTTCCCTACTAGTCTAGGCTAAAAATCGCGCTTTGTATCGCTTGCAAATAGTGGAGTAAGAAATAATGCCAAAATTCCGACCGGCGCGTTTTTCTCCATGACTGCTTCAACTCCACGGATTACCACAAGGCCGAAACAAGTCGAATCAAGTCCAAACACTTACTGTGGAATCTTCGAGGGTTGTGCTAGCGATTCACATAAAACTTGAATAAAAAAGCTTCTTCAATGATAAAGTTAATCGGGTCAGGCGCAACCCCATAAAAGGTCAGGCCGCCTGAGCTTTTGAGGGGTTGCGCCTGACCCGATTAACTTGTTTTCAAAATCTAAAAATCGCTCCATTTCTGCTATGAGTATTGAACTCAAAGCCTCTTCTTGCAATACTGCAAATTTGGAGCCAAACAATACACCCCTGTGGGAATTATAGCTCTAAAAGTAGGGCTATCCAAAATGCAAAACTTGCCGTCAAGTTGCGTGTGCTGTGCAATCGCAGAAAGTCGACCTACAGACCTCCAAAAAACAAGAACCTCCCAAAAACGGCTGATCTCTTCGAATTATCACAGCCTGAGGTCCTCGAGGTGAAGCAGAGGGGTCGTTTAGGGGCTTTCACTGGGGGGGGGGGGGTCGTTTTGGAAAGACTTGTGCCTGACCTCTTGCTCAACCCTGGTCATAGGCTACTTTTCGTCATCGATCGATATCGATTTTATCGATTTTTTGCAAAATTTGAGCTACGGGGCTGGGAGTTGGCACAGGGGGGTAAGTGAGCATGGGGATTCCGAATCAATATTAGTTTTCGAAATCGTGCATTACTTTTATCGATTTTATCGATTTTTTTTGCAAAGTTTGAGCTACGGGGCTGGGAGTTTGCACAGGGGGGTAATCGAGCATGAGGATTCCGAATACAATATTAGTTTTCAGGATTATCGATTACCTTTATCGATTTTATCGATTTTTTTGCAAAGTTTGAGCTACGGGGCTGGGAGTTTGCACGGGGGGTAATCGAGCATGGGGATTCCGAATACAATATTAGTTTTCAGGATTAGCGATTACTTTTATCGATTTTATCAATTTTTTGCAAAGTTTGAGCTATGGGGCTGGGAGTTTGCACGGGGGGTAATCGAGGATGGGGATTCCGGATACAATGGTTTTCAGGATATCGATTACTTTTATCGATTTTATCGATTTTTTGCAAAGTTTGAGCTACGGGGCTGGGAGTTTGCACAGGGGGTAATCGAGCATGGGGATTCCGAATACAATATTAGCTTTTGAAATCGTCCGTTATTTTTATCGATTTTATCGATTTTTTTGCAAAGTTTGAGCTACGGGGCTCGGATTTGGCACAGGGGGGTAATCGAGCATACTGATTACGAGTTCGATATTAGCTTAGCACTATTCGGCTATCCGGGCCCCAAATTTTTTTTTGTGGTAGAGCTTGCTCAAACTTCGTGTATAAGAGTTATCTTAAGGGCCGGGCATACTTCAAGCGATTTCAATCGCGACGCGATTTGGCAATATTCCAGTGTTCATAACTCATTGTAAGCACATTATAAATGTACAGAAGATAGGGCATTTCATCAGTTTACGTAACTTATACACACTATGCATGTGCAGTTTGGTAATGTTGGATCCGAAGACTTCTGGCGAATTACCAAATCGCGTCGCGACTGAAATTGCGTGAAGCATGCCCGGCCCTTTGATGCTGATTACCATACCTTCGATAGTCAAGAAACAGAGGCTAGAAAGTGATAGTTGTTTGAGTTTTTGCCCCCTATAAAAAGTGAAGGTTGTTTTAGAAAAATAGATGAAACAGAGATATGAATTAAACCAGGAAACTTGAAAAATTCATATGAAGCAGAAATTAGCGCATCAAATATGAAACCTTAACTTGGTGGTTTCCTACGCACAGCTTCCTTTTCAGGATTGCCACTTAAATATGGCAACAAGAACAAATTTCTTTTCCAGTTGAAAAAAGCGCTGTTTAGCTGTGAAGGTAGTTGGGAGACCGAGAGAAGGAAAACTTGTCAACAACTGAATTGAACATGGTAAACGCGTCTGAAAAGATATGTTACACATCGACGCCAATCTGATTTTTGATGCGTCCTTTAAATTTTCACCCTCGCATAGTCGTTTCATATCCTGCGACGTTGTCTGGATTCTTCCGCTCATCATTCCGAGCAAGTATCGGCCAAGCTGGAGAAAATTCGTTGCAAATACTGAAAGAGAACACGGTAAAGTTTTTCGCGCTTTTTAGTATTTTTCACAAAAAACCGGCATAAGCAAAGAAGTAAGCTCGGCGACGTTGTCTACACCATAGTCAGAAACAAGACCTATCGAATGCACAAAAAATCCGAGTGAAAAGAGTTGATCTGAAGAAAAAACAAGAGGTTTTAAAAAACGCCGTTTTTCCAGATTCCTCGTTTAAATTAAGAAAGAGAGTCTTGCGACGTTGTCAGAGTGAAAATCAAGGGCTTTAATATGATAGGTAGATTGTCGAAATTGGGCTCCGCACAACGAAGAAAAGGGTACCAGAGCCAAATGCCCCGCGCCCCGCATTTGAGGTAGCGCGCAACGCGCGGAGACGCAGACGAGCAGCGGAGACAGACCGGAGCCGGCGGGGCATTTGGCTCTGGTCATTGATCTCCGCGGGGTCATAACGAAACCCTATAACATTATATATCGTTGTCATCCTCATGAGACGGCCAGGAGCACTGACAACATCGCGAGTCTTGAAAATCACTCTATAACGAGATAGACAGCATTTTTGTGGCAACTTTCTGTGCAAGATTTGAGCGCAGTTTTTCGTTTTTATTGAACTCCAGCGGCTTTCATGAACTTCCAACGCTCAATCGCAGTCTAGAGGAAGGTTAATTGAGAAATTTTGTCCTAGTTTCTACTTGAATTTTTGAATAAAAACCATCTCAGCAAAAAAAGCCATAAAACGCAATTCTTCGGTTCTTTGAGCTTCTTTTGGATGTCACTACTATATTTACCTCATTCACATTCATCCCTATATGGATATGTCATTAGTTATGTCATAATACCTGGGGCTTCGCCCGGATGATTTCTGTACTTCTCTCCAGGTGAAGGTTGTGTTCTATCATGACACTCAAAGTGAAGGTTACCAGAGTACATGGCTCTATGTATTGAAGGTATGCTGATTACATACATATATCACACTTTCTCCGCAGAATGTCTTCCCGTGTGGCTACGATAGGTGTACGGTAGGAGTCAAAATCATGAATTCGGCTGGAGTTCGGTTCATATGGCTCATTCGACATGCTAATTACTATAGTTAGCACCGAATAATTTTCGAATATTCGTATTCGAATGATTTATTCGAACTAGAGAAGTCGAATATTCAGGAAAATGCACTTATTTGATTGTTCGAATAGGCGAGTGAATGAAAAACACGTTTATCCGAATGTTTGTTTATTCGACGAATTGAATAAACAACTTATTCAAAAATTATTCGAATATTCGAATATTCGAATAAAATTTCGAATTAGTTGTTTACTCATTTCTTCGAATAAACAAACATTCGAATAAAAGTGTTTTTCATATACTCGCCTATTCAAATAATCGAATAAGTGCATTTTCCTGAATATTCAACTTCTCTAGTTCGAATAAATCATTCGATACAAATATTTGAAAAATATTCGGTGCTAACTATACTAATTAGGAATATCATCTCTCTCTGCATATTGGGACCTTTTCATAGAGTTGTGGTGCTTATATGGCATGCGATCGAAAACATAGATTTGCTTTATTCGTCTAGGGTAGTCATTTGGCGCGCTGAACACGAACATCATGATGATTTCGCAGGATAGTGCATTTTCTTGGGTTACGTGGGTGTAGATGGGTCGAAGTTCCAGATTTGCTCAAAACCTTACCTGTAACGGTACACAAGTATATCGCTTATGAATATGATGGTTGCTCGCTGTCATAACGCAATAGTGAAGTTATGGTGAGTTGCAGGGTTTGAATGGAAATTTTTTCGCTTTCGGGCCAATTTAGATCCCAGGTATTCAAGAGATGGAAAAACGGTCGTTTTGCATGGCGGTCTCCAACGCCATCCTCATAACCTGTCCCACGCGCAACGCACGCGGCCAATCTCCCTCCTCCTGTTTTTGCTTAGGCAAAAGCCGCCGAAGGGTGTCTCGCGCGCGGCAGTGGTCCTATAAGGAAACTGATAACCTGTCTCAATGCGTAACGCACGCGGCAAATCTCCCTCCCCCTGTTTTTGCTTAGGCAAAAGCCGCCGAAGGGTGTCTCGCGCGCGGCAGTGGTATTATAAGGGAAGGCATTACGGTCGTGGGAAATTTATATACCACACGAATTGCCTTTATCGTGAGGATTGAGCACGATATTCTTGAAACAGCACTTTAGGTAATTTTCTGCCAAAGTTTCAGGCAGGTTCATGATTTTTACCCTCTGCCATGTATCTACCGCAACTCTGCGAAAAGGTCTTAAAACGCAACGAGAGTGTTTTAGACGTGGTCAGAAGGTCGAATCTCTCTAGACTGAGTTTCAGCCAAAACTGAGATTTCGCCCCTCTGCAGCATACCTACCATAACTCAGTGAAATCGCCTCAAAATGCCGAAGGAGTATGATATTCGTAATCAGCATGTCAATTAGCCCCCCTCAAAGTTTCAGCGAAATCCATGATTTTAGCTTCCTATGTGTACCCAGCGTAAACGCAGAAAATGGCGCTATATCGCGCGAAATGATTACGATATTCGTCATCAGCGGCTTTATTAATCCCCATGTACCGACTTTGAGCAAGATCCATCACAAAATCATTTTGGGGCGGGATAGCCGAATAGCGCCATCAGGTTTCAGAATTATCCTTACTTTTACCGGTTTTATTGCTTTTTTTGCAAAGTTTGAGCCAAGGGGCTGGAGGTTATTGAGGGAGGTATATAGGTGGGCATGCTAATTACTAACACAGCGGGAATAGGAAATTGCATGTAGAAGTGGGCACAGTGAAAGGTTCTACAGGGACAGGGATAAAAACTTAATCATAGCACTGACAGGGCCGGGCGGAGCCGGGTAAGCCAGCTAGTAGCAATTAAATCCAAAGCCTTTTACCCGTTGCCCACACTTCTGGTCGCCTGACAGATGAGAGGGGGAGAACAGCCTGGAACGAAATTCATATGCTAAGTTGAGAATGACGCTGCCTGTCCGTCGTCTACAATTCTAAAACCTTTGTCATAGCGCTTCAAACAAAAGTATATTGGAGTATAATACGTGTTTGCCGATTTTTTTGTATAATCGCTTAGTGATTGCCAGCCACTGAAGGTTTTTTCTGAATGGTCTATTCTTTTATGAAGCTGAAAATTAGCGAAGCTGACCATTGAAACATCAACTTAATCGTTTGCCATAGAAACAGATAAGGAACCAACAAACGAACGACATCAAATCAAAGAATTAGCCATGGAGAAGATTGGAAATGGAGGCTTATCGACCTCAGTAGTTCTACAACACATTTGATTCTATTAGAAAAATGTTCCTTTGCGTGTAGATGTCTACAGGGATGAGATGACTGTACCCCTACCGTCTCAGACAGTTCTCGTAGCCATCCGAGAAAGACTTTCGGCGGCCGCCGGGGTCTCTCCAGCAATAGGTATCCGGTCGTCCCCCGGATCCCATCGAAATTTGCCCCGGAAATCGTGCACTTTGCACACTTGGCACACTGTAACTAGCCTTGTCAAGCTCTAATTTCCAGTTATGCCCCTAAACCCCAACCAAATTATTAGGTTGTAGGAAAGTTTTCGTACATTTCTACGCTAAAAATTTTTCGGGTTGTAATGCATCTACGAACCATAACATGTAGTTGTACTCTAACATATAAGCAGCCTATACCGGTGCAGATGGAAGAGGCATGGGACCAGTAAGGGCGGAGTTCTCCACTTTTCGATCATCTCATTTTTCCTACTTATTAAGCTCAAACTCCATACAGACGTTGCATATATGTATGTGAGTTCATGTCTACTACATACTGGAATATTAGTGAGTTTACAGTGTTTACGGAAGGTGGAGTTCTGGGCTCTGTCGAAATCTTATGTCTTCTTATGTTCTGAATTTTCGCCTCTATTTTCACAGATTAGTCACGGTTGTTAGTATGGTCTTAGAGTGTTCGCTTTCCTCTATCCAATGATGTGCAGCATGCCACATTTGGTGCTTGCATCGATGCAAAATCTTTGTATAAAGATAATGTCCGAGAATTTTTACCAACCTAATAAGTCAAGATTAATCCCCACTCAAAACTATTTTTTGAAAGGATGGAACACTACTGGACATGGTGTTATAGTTAGTATGCATAGTAATAAAGTAACAAACACAAGTTCTAAGGATGATACTTACACAACCGAGGGAATCGGGTAAAACACAAAGTGACATAGGATAATTAAGGAAAAAAGAGAACAAAAGCCAAAAGAGAACACAAGATAAAAACCTAATTAAAGTCGCCGGACTGCGGCACACTCCGCCGGAGTGCGCCACACATCACTAGAGTCCGTCAGAATCCGCGCCGCATCGCCAATCTCGCTTCAGAATGGACGAATTCTGAATTCGAGGAAACCGTGAATTCTGGGTCCGTAGTAAACCTCCCAGATGTCGTGACGTATAGCTCGGAGTCTGCTGTGACATGTGCTGACTACCGTGGAGCGAGGCAGGCAAAACGGCTATCCCTTACCGCTGCTGGCGGATGCAATCAATGCGGAGCGCCAGAGTAGTCGAACTTTGTCGCTCTATGTCGCGACATATCGCGACACATAGCGACACATCGCGACATGTTGTGACGAACGAGAAGGCGAAATACTTTGTCCAGGATGGAGACGCAGAGACATAGCGCGAGACTAGAGCTCGACTACGCCAGCCTCGCAATAGGTCGCACATGCACACGGTTCTCTGTAACGCACGTCAATTGCAATCAATATCAACAGCTGATAAGCGCCCAACAGCGCCGTGCAACGCGCCTTCCTACATTTCCTAAGTATTTCCTAAGCTGTAAGCTCTGGTGAGTTTCTTTCGACTAAAAGATATATTAGATCTATATTTAGTCATATTTTATCATGCTTGCTGTTCTTCTTATTTATTCTCACGATGCATCTCATTTGCGCACCAAATATCCTGCTCATGCCAAAACTCCTCAACTTTTTCCATCCTAGCACTTTCTTCACTTGCTGGTTTGCTATTCCTCAGCTGTGAGCCTCTTGTTTCCCTTCTGTTTTTGAGCGAAGGGACCATCTGGCACTATGGCTGCTGGAATAGCTCATATTTGCCCAGACTAAAGTGATAATTATTTTATATACTGCATTTTGATGTGCATTCTCGTTTGTTGTTTTTACATACAATTTTCTTCTTACTGCCGGAAAATTTTCAAATCTAGCTCATAATTATGAAAATTCGAAGAGCCACCACTTGCAAAAAGTTGCTCAAGGCCGGATTTGTACCCCTACACCGACCATATTGACATCCGACACTGACGCTGCGCTATCTGCACTCAATCAACAGTGCTTGCATGCGCGATTTTAAAGTAGTTGGGCAGGCGGTTACTACTTCTACAATACTAATATTTACTAGGCACACTGATTGGAGTATCGCACGCCATTTTGGTCATACTAAACTACCTACGCTGCTCTGCCTGCTCCAGGCCCTTCCCTTTCTGATACACCTTCGAAATTGCCTATCCATAGCGCAGTTGCTGTGGGCGCTGTTATTGCGATTATCAGTGATTCGATCACGCGTTTATGCGTTAGTTTTGCGGCGCCCTGTGGATAGCTCGCTATAGTCTTGCGAGATACTTCGAGCTATCACGACATAGTCCCTCTATGTTGTGACAGCCAGGAGAGGTTTACTACAGGGCCTGAGCGCTATTGTATGCGGCTCGCTAGCTGAAAGGGCGCCCCTCGCCCGCTCCTTCAAAAACGTTGCACGTCCCTAATACAATACATGCACGCTTTTACTAAAATGTGACATTAGTGGTAGATTTACTATCAAACATGTAGAAAACAGTCCAACCACAGAACTGTTTTGAAACACTTAGAAAAAGAACATAAAGGCAGACTTTCCAACTACAACATATGGACAAACAGCAAATGGTCGTGACACCAAAATAAACGGCTAGCATGATGATGAAGACCAATAGCAGCCAAGGTAGAGGTTTTTTATTTTGTTTATATAGGAGTTTTCAAGGTTTGCATCAGTGAGAACTAAGGATCCGGAATCCTGATAGGACGCCAAAAAAATGTACCGTCTGTGATGATCTGGCGATTAATTCTGTGATTTCTGCGATTCATTGACTTCCTATGTGCCGCGATAACGCTGCGTTCTGTCGTTTGATGTTATGTACACCGAAATCAGATAAATGCAGAGGTTGTAGTAGTTTTTTTTCTATACAAATATCAATATCAAGTCCTCTCCACCTATCAGAATGTTGTAGGTGCGACGAACATTTGAACGTATCGAAGAATGGTCGTATCATCATAGACAACATTATGTTACCACTGATGTCTTAGGTAACTGCACATGTTATGTGCGTCACCTTATAGATGCAAAGCAGCTATCATCTATTCTGAGACTAGAAGGCCCGAGAAGGCTTTGTGCACGTTGTGTGAACATTTCTAATGTCCTTCCCTCATCTCGAGTAAATAGATCATTCAAGAGATAGCAAGAAATCACAACTATAGAGTTACTGACCACACGTATTCAAAGCGTACTTGTCTCTTCTAGTCTCAGAGTGGGCCATACGCAGCCTGATGAGCTTTCTATCTACGTACATTATATCTGTACAATCAGTTTCGACCAATAAATTGGGAGTCAATTCTTCCTGTGAAAAATGATACTGCGGAGGATGATGTAAATATGTAATAGTAATATTCAAAGGGTGCGAGGAGAAATATGTTATATACTGCGAAACTCGTTTCATCTAATTTCGCTTTACATAACACCAAACGACAACGCAGTGTTTTTGCGACGCATAGGAAGCCCAGGAATCACAGCAATCGCAACAATCACAAGAATTGCAGGCATTGAAATAGTATGGCCGCTCCCCTTGTCCTTTCTTCGGTTGACAGGATTTTTTCTGCAAATGGTAATATTTGTACTGGCGCTGAAAGATATATCGAATTTACTTGCGCATGCAAAACCCTCGCCTTATCGGAACCGAATCCAGCTGTAGGGACGACTTTCCTAGAAGCAACGCCTTTGAGTCGACTGTATCAAAACGACTGCTGGAACTATGACAAGCGTATTCCCTGCGAACGTATTCATTTGCCGCCTCTGAAAACATAGATCTTATTATAACATCCAGTTTTAAAAGTTGTATCCACCTCCGTAGTATTTACTGGTAGGACTCTGACGCAAGCATTTTACCAGTTTGATATGAGAATAAACCAATAATCGATAGTTACAAAAATCCAAAAACTCTTATCTAAAACACTATTATTTTGCAATATATGAAGTAAATAAGAGGTATAGGCACCTTTGCAACTTATAACCTCCCACTATTTCTTGGACCGTATTGCATGGCAGCGCCTTGCCGTAATATTACTGTAGATATCTAGAGAAGATGATAATAGGAAATCCAGAAACTCAGCGGCAACAAAATGCACGACGGATGGGTATAGGTGATGCACGAAAACATCCTCCCATGACTTCCGGTAAATTTAAAATGATCTTCACGGAAAAGAATCGTGCTGAGTGTGGATCCTTACAAGTTCGTTATGGTGCGCCGCTCGATTTAAGAAAGGCACGCCGCTGGCACGAACAGTTTTGATGGCACCGCCCGTCGGCAACGATGCCACGCCCACAAATTCAGGCGCGCCGCTGGCACGGTAAGCCCACGAAGGCGCGCGTTTTCTATATGTTTCTGATGAGAAAAGCTACCTAACTTAGCTCGGCCTTATGGCACGGGACACATATGTTTGGAATCAGCTTAACACATTGACGACAAGGCCGATTTTTCGATTACTGCCATTCCGGACAGGAGCCTTTTTTGCTCTGCCAAACTTACGACCCACCCGTGGGTCGTATTGTCCGAAATGGTAGTCTTTTTGTAAAAAATTCAGAACATGTCTCCGAGAATTTCCCCACAAGGGTTATCGAACGCGCTGATTACCAAAATATGATTTATTTCAGTTTTTGGCGTTATACGGTAAGGTTACGGTAGTCATTCTGTACGAATCCAACATCATGGATTTTCATGAAAATTTGTGTATTGGGGTTATTTCACGTGCTGATCACGATTATAGTGTCCATTTGTTCACTACATTCTCACGGTGAGACTACGGTAGCAGTACGGTAGAATTTTCGTAGAAATCAAGAAACTGATGTTGGAAGTGGTATCAAAACTTGAGACTATCATTTTCGTAATCAGCATGCTACAAAACCTATATATGCAAAGTTCGAGCTTCCTAGGACAAAAAATGCAAAAAATCAACAAAATCGATAATTTTTTGGTGGATTAACGTCAGCCTCTTGCCGGCCCCGTATTACTCTTAGATGTAAACTTGATTCTCCAGAAACAGCATCATTTTACGAAGAATTTGAGCTAAAGCTTGTGCCTTATGGTCTACCGTACACCAAACCGTAACATTACATTACAGTATCCCGAGCCCGGACCACTCTGGCTGGAGCTTCATCTAAGCGCCCCGATCATGTGCCAGAACCCCTTAGAATTCCGTCATAAACTGGCAAAGATAGCGCTTCATGAATCTTACGACCCACTGGTGGGTCGTATTGTCCAAAATGGCGGGACACGTACGACCCACCGGTGGGTCGTATTGTCGTCAATGTGTTAAAGCTGATTCCAAATATGCTACTACTAACTGCAGCGCACCATTCCGAAGCGAGTTATGGGCTTTTTTCC
>CATQJL010000305.1:26573585-26592518 GCA_958299035.1 Cylicocyclus nassatus | reverse complement strand
CGCTTTTGGCTCCAAAATACCTCTTCTCTCCTTGTTAAGACCCGGAATGGCAACGGCGCGGCCGGGTCAGAAGTCACACGGCGGCGGCTTTGCCGCCCATGCCGCGCTCAGATTTTGTCCCCCTCAAATACTCTTTGGTGCTAAAGTGAAACGGCGCCAGTCTAGGGGAGGAGGGGGGGGGGGTGGATATCGGCGGCAGATACATGACTGTCATGGCATGACTTGAAGCCATATGTAATTTTGTAGCAAGAGTGCTTACGGGAGATAACTCTTGTACTGCTTGACGTCGCGTTGGACATCGCTTCGCGGAAAGTTCGCGCAAACCTACCCCATCGGTGCCGGTCCTTTTGAAGAAGAAAGCTCGCTTCAGTCAAATCGAACAACCTACGCAGTGGCGGATCAAGTGGGAGTTCAAAATCGATAGTGGCAAAGGTGAAGTCGTTTCACAGATGTCCCTTTGCCACCCTCGTGCTGGGTCGTCCTTGCAATGCTTTACGAAAATGTGCTGGAGATTTGACATGTACCTTAACAATACCTAAATTTGCCAACTTTTAAAGATTTTCATCACAGTTTCTGAGCGAAGCCTGATATTCTCGCATAACCATGGGGATGCGAAAAATTTTTTTGAATGAAGGCGGAAATTTGGTTGACATACCCTGAATTTTTTGCGGATAGCATGAACGCGACTGCGACCCTGGAAACACTTTTTACAGGGCTGGTTTTGATTCTCTTTTCAGACATTCTGAAAAATATTTTGATCATTTACAAGTGAAAACCAGTGAGAGACAGTCGAGAGGCGCGTATCAATCGGCTGCCAATTGAGAAAATCGGCAGAGGAGCTTAAATTTATCTTGTCCCTTTCAGATTTCAACTACGTGATCTTCGCTACCCTTCTGAGTCTATAGACTATACTACTGCAAATCTTGCTTTGCGTTACGAATCCTTCCCATCTGCAAATCTTGCTTTGCGTTACGAATCCTTCCCAAGGATGACAACTGCCGAAACGCGCGCTTTTCGACATATACTTAAAACAAGTAAACTGCAACAATGGAGATACTTTGTTTATACTTCGAAGATTTGAATGTTTTTTTGATGGCTTATACAGCCGAGATATGTCACACTTCTCTGTGTAACGCTAGAAAAACTGTTTTTTTTTAACTTTCAAATCAAGTGGAATCAGCAATTGCTAAATGAAGAAAAACGAGAAATGGTCAGACATTTTTCGAATTGAATAGATTTGACATTCGCCTTCAAAATTGCCGTTCGTATGGTATGGACTCCACTTGGGAACAGAAACGCTCAAAAAACATCACAGAACGCACGTTTTCGACCATTGTGTTCCATGGCCTTTTTACATAAAAGTGTTATCGTCACTTGGAAATAGGACGCATAAAACGCAATTGTGGTCATAGAACGCACTTTTCCAACTATTGCGTTGTATGGCCGTTTATTATAGTCGGCCAAACCGCCGATCAGGTTCAATGTAAGAGTTTGTATGGGGGAAAAGCGCAATTTCCAATCGCGGCCTTAGGTTTCGACGAACTTTTGTCCTCCTTAGAGGCCTGAACATAGCTGAAAGCGTTACCTCTGAAGCAAAACCGTCAAGCACCCTCCATTCCTGCTAGTTTTCGTCCTTCGTTCAACTTTTCTACCCCAAAAACTGTCTTGCCAGAAGATTAACATATCCTATGTGAACACCGCTGTTTGAGTTTCCGCACTTTTGTTGAACCAAATCGCTTTTTCCAAGTTTTTTCTATCCCTTTTTATCGAAAAAAGTTTTGCCTATCCAAGTGATGGTCTTGGCGGATGAAATGGACTGTACCATAAATGCACATAAGGTGTGATCTACAATCTACATAGTGACGTGAATGGAAGGAAGTCTGCGGCGATCGATAAGCACTCGTTTTGATGTCTATTACCGGATTCTTCGTAGACATCCAGAAAGCTTCCAATCTTTCATAGCCAAGTGTTCCTTTCCGTGTGCCAAGATTTGACATTTAGTATCGAAATCGTTTCCATTATGCGATTCGTTGCTATATTTACCGGAAGGCAAAAACAGACTTACGCCTTTTATTGCCAGATGTTCTTTTGTGCAAGTACTAAGTAAGGAAAAGGAAAGCTACCCAACTTAGCTCGGCCTTTTGGTAAAAGGCATATATGTTCTGAATCAGCTTCAAACGCTGACTCCAAATATGCTATTCCTAGCTGCTACGCGCCATTCCGAAGCGAGTTATGGGCTTTTTCCAACGCAAAATTGGCGTACTACTGAACATGAGAAGACTGCCTGTAGATAAAAATCTGCAAGAAAAAGGTGCTGAGGTATCGAAATAGTACAAATCCAATCTTTTCTCGCTAAAAAAGCTTAACGCAGGTGTATCAGCACTTAAATGATGATGAGTGATACCCGTAAATCGATGAGCATGTCAATTCTGCGCAGGAAAAAGACCATAACGAATGGTGCATGGCAGCTAGAAATAGCATATTTGGAATCAGCGTTTGAAGCTGATTCAGGATATTTATGCCTTTTACCAAAAGGCCGAGCTAAGTTTGGTAGCTCTCCTTGTAAATGTTATTCCAGTTGCTCCTGTATATGATAGCGTTGCAGCTAAGACATTCTAATTCGTGAACCACTCCCACTTGTGCACATCACCTACCGTCGCCGTCAATCCATAAGTTACATTTGCAAAATGGCGTATCATTGCGCCCGCCTCGCATAAACCTGCGCCACGTTTGTGGGTGCGTTGTCTGGGCGCTTTGCCAAAAAAATTCTATCGATGCCGCCTTTTGCAGGTGGCAATTTTCATAACTTCCTTTGCAATTCTCGTGTTTTCCGCCGATTTCTTTCACGTTTTTCATTTTCACTCGACTCTCTAGGTAGACCGTCCGTTCGGCTTTCGCGGCACTGATATGGTGACAACAACCACATCAACTCATCAAATAGTGCAACGGACGGTCAAATTGTCTACAAAACGTGTTATATTTATACTGATATTGCATTTTTCATTCATAATGGTTAACCAGTTATATAAGACAATCACAACCGATTGTACAAAAACTTAAGAGTGTATTTGAGCTCTGCAAATTATGTTCCCATAATTCTGCTTTCTCTCAGCTTTGCAACAACAAAGAAAGCCACGGATCAGACTATCAAACTAGATCCAAAAAATGTGCTCAGTTAGTAATACGATAGAGTGTTGAGAAATGCTTTCCGGTAGAAGTATAAAATGACAAGACTAGGAAAACACTTTTGAGCTTTTACGGCTATACGAATACTCGTTCATAACTACAAAACTTCATGTGCGCAGATAAAAGTTAGAGTGAAGATACCTAAAGAGTCAAGTGAAAAAAAATGAAAAACGTAAAAGAAATCGGCGGAAAACACGAGAATTGCAAAGGAAGCTATGAAAATCGTCAGCTGCAAAAGGCGGCATCGATCGAAATTTTTGGCAAAGCGCTCAGACGACGCGTCCGCGAACGTGGCGCAGGTTCATGCGAAATTGGAACAAATTGGACAGTTGAGCTTCAATCTGCTTGTGAATCTGTCGTCAAATTCGGCATATTTGGCTGCCGTAGTCCAAGCGTCAGAAACGACAAGAACGGAATCGGCATAACCGCATGTGAAAGGTTAAGAAAGGGAATAATTGACTTGAATCAAGTAAGTGATCGATTTGTGAGCATCAGAATAGAAAATGGGAAGCGTATCCTACGAATAGTCACTGCTTACGCACCACAAATAGGTTGCAGTAAGGTTGAGAAGGGTATGTTTTGGGGAGAACTTGACGACTACATCAAATCCTGCTATTTGCAGAACGCTACTTATTGGAGCAGACCTCAAGGGCCATGTATGGAAACGGCGAGGTAGTGGAGGAAAGTATCATCGTAGAGATTACGGATACGGGCCACCCTATAAAGGAGGAGAACGCATTCTCGATTTTGCTACTGCTCATGGCTTGGCGTTATTGAATAACTAATCCATAAAGAGGAGTCATCTGATTAAGTACACCAACGGTAAAAAACCGCAGATAGACCTTGGAGCTTCCGGCAGGACGATCGCAAATACCTGAAAAATATCAAAGTGACTGGCGAAGACTGCATACCGCAGCATAGACCCTTTTACTAGATTTGTTTAATCCAACTGACAAGGAAAGAAGAATGATGACGGAGCATGGAACACATATAAAATTGTATTGTATTCTATCTAATTGCAAGAAAAAGCACAACTGTCTCGGTTATAGAGCATTTTTACAGTATCAAGGACGCACATGCACAAAGTGTTTACAAGGGAAAGATACTTGGTCAAAGTGGTGTTCCCATATGAAATATGTACCCTCTTATAGAGCATGGAACGCTGATTCCAAATCTCTGTTTCCCTTATTTGCAAAGCGTTTTTGGAAGAAGAGTTCTGGGAATTTTATTGGTAAAAATTCAATGGTTTGGCTAAGGTAAAAGCAGGTGTTAAGATCTTTTTGGTGCTTGAAAGGAGTAATGAGTGACAAGAGCTTATCAGATTGAAGGTAGTTTTGCATAAAACGCCCGGTAGTGATCATAGCTCCATTCGAGTTGCTCCAAGAAATTTCCCTAACTTCCCTCCCAGAAGCGCTTTGCAGATATGGAAAGCAGATTCGGAATCAGCGTCCTAAGTTCTACAAGACAGTATACATTTCATAATGAAACACCACTTCTACCAAGTATCCTTCCCTTGTTGAAAAGCTACAAGAAATTAAAGAAAAATTACAAGATTAGAATTGGAGAGCACATTTCGGAGGAATGGCATCCACGTGCCACGAGTACTACTCTAGAAGCCGATCCTGTACTTGGACCAGTACCCAGCATCACAGAGGAAGAAGTTTGTTTAGCATTATGAAAACAAAGTATTCCGGCTCGTGCACTGACCGTGAGTGGTCGAAATTTGTTCTTCCTCTGTCCAGAGCTATATTGCATCTCAAATTTCTCCGTTTTGTATTACCCACTCGTGGTAATTCGTTTATCTCTTGTGTATTTTCCTTATAGTGCTCAGACAAAGTCAAGTGATTGATCTCTTTACTGACTAACTGAAGTAATTTTGAATACGCTTGTGTCGTTACTTTCCTGTTGGTGTCAAATAATCGAAATATCTGATTTTCTCGCTTTCTTTCTCGGCAACTTCCCCGCGGTGTCTGCCTACTTGCCGGCATCTTTGATGCTACCAGGTAGGGTAGATTAGTACCGGCCCAAATGTATTTGCTCATCGGAGCAATGTAGCAAAAACTTTTGATATGTTGGTCTTCCCTTAATTATCCTTTGCACTTCGTTTGTTTTTCAGCGTTTATATTTTCCCATATACGACATTTTATCTTTTGCCATGCCAGCAACTAGGATACAGCGCAAAAATCAAAGAACAACGCAGTCAAAAACTGTAGCACCATCGCCTCGTAACTCGCATTCACTGCCAATGATTGACTCGCTCGCTTCAAAGGTCAATACCGGTGATCTCGCAGCTTCTCCAGTATTTCAGTTTTTTGAAAAGTTTTGTCGCTCAACACTCCTGGAGTTCGCGAGATTACTAAAGAGATCTTACTACACCTGAGCGAGTTGAGTGAGGGAGCTTTGGAGAGGGAAAGCGAGGATGCGAAGCATAGTCATCTCAGGGCTCCTGGAGCTCGAACCGTCGGGCGATAATGGGAGAGTACTTGTTTTGGCGAGGCAAGATGGCACCGAGAGGAAGGTACGGAGGGTTCTCGACTTTCTCGATGTGGAATGCAACCCATCAAAGTCTATCGGATGGGCAGGGCGATTTCGGGCAAGCCGCGCTTAGTCAAGGTTGAATTGCCCACCAGGAATCATTGGAGAATAGTCCTTTCCCGGGCTAGAATGCTCAGAGACTCCCTCAACTATAAGAAAGTCTATGTAAGAATGAGCATGACAGCCCTGGAAAGGGAGCAGGAGAGTTTGAGAGAGCGAGCTAGAGAAATTAACCGGGAAAGGAACTACAGCAATAGGCTGGTAGTTTATAAGGGCGAGTTAGTACCGGTCAACAGCCCAAAAAAACCCCGCCTGCATTCCAAGTACCACATTTAAAAAAAACAAACGCCTGCTCTCTCTCGGCAGGAAAATTGACTGTTTGGCACGGATACTTTCTTAAATGTGTTCTTTTTGATTCAAGGTCTTTAATGAACAAACTTCCGGAGTTGCATTGTTTCTTGAACACTGTTTTTCCTGATTTTGCATTCATAACGGAGACTTGGTTATCCGCGAAAATTTCTGACGCAGAAATCGTTTCTGGGCCCGGTATGTATCAATCACTCTCTCGGGAAGGGGTTCCCGTCTGGGTCGTTACTCGACCGAGCACGGGCGCCCGCACCCGCGATGCACCATTCTGAGATGCTCGGGCACTACTCGGGCAACTACTTACTCGGGCAAGAGCACAGACTGCCTAGTTGGGCATCAGTAGCACGCGTACTGACGCATATGTAATATGCCCCCTGGCGCATTCTGAGAGTGACACCCTTCACCCATTTTTGTGCATTTCTTCTCCGAATTTGGGTCCGCGCGTATCTTTATCGGTTTTCGGCTACAAGACTACTCCTTTTTCTTCTGACTTATCCGTGCCATGTTTCTTTTATTCTTTGCGTTTCCTTACTATTTGAGTAGCAAACAAAAAAAAACAGATACAAACAAACGGATACAAACAGATACATCATCAAAATGCTGGAGAAGATGACCCTCCTCTACAATGTGTGTGAGACACATTTCTATGAGAATGTGACATCAATTAAAAGCAAGGAGCTATCAATCAAAAAAATCAATAATCAAACAAAACCATAACTCTCCTTGATGAAAAACAGGCACATCCTGCGGCCAAATGGTCAAAAAAGAGCAAAAACCAGACAATTCTGTCTGGTTTTATCAAGCATAAAGAAAGGAAAACAAAACCGAAAAAGTTAAAAAACTCACCTATGGCGCATAAAAGGGCAGCAGTGGCGAATGTGCGCAAAATCCGAGATAACAAGATTAGGCGTGGAATATATTATTTTTGGTGTGCCGTGAGTAATCACGGCCGACGCGCATCCGCAACGTCTAAATTGTTGATGATGGAATGGAAGTAAGTTGCGCTCAAAATGTCAAAGTAAGGATAACATTGTGGGATAATGGAGTATGCTGAGTTGAGCTGCATACAAATCACAAACATCACGTCATGGTTACTTGCAAAACCTAGCTACTAAGAAAGGAATTCAAATTGAACAAAATAAAGAAAACAAGTTTTCTTTTCGTTTCTTCCCTTAGACGGAGCACAAATACAAAAAATTCAACAAATATACCCTCTCCGGAACTCTTCAGTGAGGAGGGAGGGCGTAACACGGTAAATAAAATGAAAGATTCACCGATTTCGGAAAAAACGCGATGAGTTGCATCTCCCGTCGCGAGTGCCCGATCCCGCGAGATCGGGCTTTCCTGCCCGTCCGGGCTGAGCGCCCGCGAGTTTCATACATCATGGGTTGAGCGTCCGCTCCCGCCTGGGCGTTCATTTCCAATGGTTAAGGAGCGCCCGGTCGCGGTTCGGGAGAGGAGATTGATACATACCGGCACAATTTACCTTATATTATTTTTCGTCAGGACAGATCGCATAAAAGGCGGTGGCGTCTGTGTGCTGATTAAATCAATATTGCTCTGTGAAAAAACCGAAATCAACTTTTCTTGTAACAGTGAAATCATATCTATTGATCTTTATTAGTACCCTTCTCTTTTCAAAGTATGAATGATATGTTTTTATCGCCCTCCCAGTTCTGCCTCTAGTTCCTACGATGAACTAGGCTCGCTCTCTACACTTGCTTCCTGCGCTCCATATCCTAATCGTGGGTGACTTCAACCTCCCTATAGCATGTCATTACGCACGGTTGCACGGGGGTTCGCATAACTATAATTATGCATTGTTAAGAAATTCCTCAAATCCTTTCAGAACTTGTCCTTGAACAACTTGTAACTGAAGCAACCCGAAATGATACAGTGCTCGCCAAAAGTTTGCGCCACTTTGAAATCACTATAATTCACTTTGCATTCTACATAATTAAGCGAAATGATAGTATTATGTGCAAATTACTCTACTTTTTAATGTATCAAAATATTTTGCGATTTGATGCAAATAGAAGGTGATTTTGAAAAATTGGCAGAAATGAGGTTGGCCAAAATTTGCAGCCACTTTTTGTTAGTCGCCTTTGTGAAAGTCTCTAAACTTCCAAAACTCGTGCTGCGAATGTGTCCATAATTGCCGGAATGTGCCCGACAATCAGCTTCACCATACTACAAAAAAGGAGTCTGTATGGACCTAACTGGTTTGTTTGCAAGTTGATTGCGAAAATCGAAAAAAATCGTTAGATTTTGGACAAGTAATTGAATTGTACATGCTCTTATGGAAACTCTTACCGATTATAGGTTCGGAGTCAATCAAATTGTGTGAAGAAGTAGCAGTACTTGGTTTGAATTCAATTTGAATGTCACTTCTGCTCGGATTTGGCGCCTTTTGAAGCTCGCAAGTCTGGCGCCGCGGTCCGCAAGAAACTCGAACTCCCTGATAAAATTGTAGTTACAAAGACGAACGTTTGATCGAGGCTTTCAGTGTTCCACAGATTAGATGGAGCTGTTTTTGCCATAAAAAGGTTTGCGCGATTTGCTCACTTAACGATTTCTATTGGGACATCGCAGTTTTCTTGGATGCAAAGATTTGCGGAGGCTTTTCTGTGGCAAAAACAGCTCCATCTTTTCTGTAGAACTTTGAAAGCCTCGACCAAGCGTTCATCTTTGTAGCAACAATCTTGTCAGTGAGTTTGAGTTTCTCGCGAACCGCGGCGTCAGACTTGCGAGCTGCAAAATGCGCCAAATCCGAGCAGAACTGACATTCAAATTGAAACCAAGTACTGCTATTTCTGTCACACAATTAGATTGACTCGGAACCTATAAGTGGTAAGACTTTCTATAAGAGCATGTACAACTCAATTGCTTGTCCGATATCTAACGATTATATCAATTTTCACAGTCAACTCGCGGACAAACCAATTTGGTCCATAGTCCCCTTTTTTGTAGTATGGTGAAGCCGATTGTCGGGCACATTCCAGCAATTATGGACACATTTGCAGCACGAGTATTGGAAGTTTAGAGACTTTCACAAAGAAGACTAAAAAGAAGTGGCTGCAAGTTTTGGCCCACCTCATTTCTGCCACTTGTCCAAAATCACCTTCTGTTTGCATCAAATCGCAAAATATTTTGATCATTGAAAAGTAGAGTAATTTGCAATACTATCATTTAGGTTCATTATATAGGATGCAAAGTGGATTATGACCATTTTTCAGAGTGGCTGCAAAATTTTGGCCAGCACTGTATCATTTTTGATTTAGTTCCAGCTGATCCCCAGCATGTGTCATAATTATTACTTAGACCTCCTTTTTCTGATCCGATCGTAATGTCACAGAATTTCACTACGTGTTCAACAGCCCAAAATGTGAGTTCCTGCCATGCCCCATTTTTACCAGGATAGACTTCCGAGCAATGAAAGAACGAGCTTAGTATTATCAATTCGGATGAATGTTTTGACTCTTATGCTTCACTTTCAGAAGTATACAAATATTTTGTTGCATCATGTACGCTATCTTAGAAAGATATACTCCATTTGATGTTCAGAAAGTGGGTAATTTGGAATGCCTCTCCCACGCACTTCTACAGCAAAAAGAGAGACTTTTTGAAGCGAAACACTACGATAGCCCCTTTTACAAAAAAGTTTGCTCAATTGCATTCCACCTCAAGAAGTTTCTGACTGTGAAAAACGCTTGGCTTTGTCTGAACACTCCAAGAATCTCTTTAGTTACATTCGAAGCAAGGCTTCCACCAAAAGCTTTGGAGCTGTCAAAGATGTGATGGGTAATGCACATTTGCCTGATGAATGCAAAGCGCAAGCATTAGCTGAATTCTTCGCAAGCACATTTTCAATTGTTACTACCAAAGTTGCAACTCTTGACGCCCCTCTGCGGCACGTGTGCCCAGCTCCCACTATTATGCCCTATACGGTTGAACGCCAGCTCAAAAAACTCAAGCAGTTAACTTTTGAAACTTCTGATGGACTACCAAAGATAATATTCAAACGATGTGCTGAAAAAATATCAGTCTCTCTCTCTCATATTTTATTACCTCCTTTCTTTGTGGGAAATGCTCTACATCTGGAAAGAAGCTATTATCTGCTGTCCCCAAAATAAGTAGTCTCCGATTTTAGACCCATAAGCATAAATTCTGTACCGTGCAAGATATTGGGAAAGATTATATGTTCGAGTGTCTGTCCGAGTTGGTAAGGCACATTCTGGTCACTTTCCATGTCCAGGGCCCGGCACGAGGTGGGCAAACGGGGTTTTTCAAAACGAATTTCCCTTTGATCCCAACAGTTTTTACGAATATCTTGAGCACAAAAATGCTTTGTGCTTGTGCAACGAGAGCACTGGCCACATTTCGCCTAAAAGCGCTCAAAAGCGCCCAAAATGCTCAAATTTCTCTAATTACTCCTCACCTGTATCAAGATAGAAAACAGGAAGAAGAATAAGCAAGGAAAATGACGAAGGAATGGAAAAATATCAAAGTAACGCAGTCATAGGACTGAGATACGCCTTTCCCGCGCGTATCGATTGACTGGGGCGCGCTTTTCATCTCAGAAAGCTAGGCTGCTGATGCGATTTTGGGCTCTAACAAAGACAAGAGGAGGAGTTTCGGAAACAAAATCTCACCATATAGTAATTTGGTGCTCAACAGATTTATATGAAAATTTTGAAGAAATTATGTGAATTGCGAGTTTTGCCCACCTCAGATGGGCATTAGGTGGGCAATTGCCCATCTAATTTGGAAATTAGTTAAGCACGCTCTTCATTCACATAAGTTTTTCATAATATTTCATACTTTATTACTTAGTCCTATTGCGCATATAAACACCGAGTCCCGCGCGATTTCGTCACCTCTGCGTTGCAAACGAGCCATTTTTCCATTTCTTTGGTAGCGGGAAATTTCCAGAAAAAAGCTTGCCACAACCTTCAGTCACATAATTGTTTCAATGAAACTTTTAAGTTAAGGCTGGCCCTGCAGGCCCGTGCGCACGTAGATACATCATACCATATCGTCATCTGTGCGCTGTAAACGAGCCATTTGAATTCACATTTTCATTTACCAATTTTGCAAAACTTTCGCAAAAAATGCTTATTACTCGTTCCGTTCACACAAGTTTTTCACAATTTTTCATACTGTGTTTCCACTAGCCTCTCTCCGTTCGCTTACTTAATTTGGTGCTATATCGTTACATCTGCATTGAGAACTGATCATATAATCATGCTGTTCAACGGCATCGCTCATGCGACGTCGCGCACGCGGCAATCAGCGGCAACGCGGCGTAGCGCGCGCGAACTCTGCTGTGCGTTGAGGTTTATGGAAACTATTTCCCGATGAATTAGATGTATAAGGTAAGCATGATTCGACCTTCTTTTGCTTGCTCTTGGAATCTTCTTTCGTGGCTCCGCCCCGGATCCCGCAAAAACGGTATCCCCTTTGCTTTTAGGCCCCAAAACGATTTCCAGCTTGTCATTTGCCCACCTCGTGCCGGGCCCTGTCCATGTCCTAGCGGGCCTCCTCAAGGAGCCAATTTCACCACTTCTTTTTATCATTCACAGCCGAACTACCTAGGAAAGCCTCAAAGAGGAGAAATAGAGTGAATGAATTCAGACAAGTTTTTAACATCTATGTTTGATTCATGAAAGATAAAATAAGAAGAAATTTACACTCAACCGGTTTCGGGCCTTAGAACTATACCGGTAGAGTAGCTTTCCTGGTGGCCCTCTTCAGTAGTTCCCAGGAAAACTGCAAAAGTTCTTGAAAGCCTATATAGTGCTATCAAAAAGCCAAAAGGAGTTAGCTAAGTTCAAGTAGAACAAAAACAAGGGTAACGGTAGGAATGCGGATGAACTATCTCCAAATGAGGTGAGATATGTGTAAATGAGTTGTGATCCCGCCATCTACTCAGATATATATGTGTGTGTATGCCTGATTTGAATTCGACCTAATTAATCTGGCGCGCGGGCGCGTACAGCAAAATGGTAAGATCAAATATTGAAAAATTACTGGACTCTAAGGCTTCACAGGTCTATAGTCTTAGTGCATAAGGTTGCATTATGAAGGGTATTTAAGCTTAAATGTGAGTCTATTGAGACTATACCTACCAAACTTTGAGCCTAAAATTAATTTCCCAGTGTAATTATCAACTAAAATTAATTTCCCAGTGTAATTATCAACTAAAAATTCTGTTACAATGAGTTTTAGCGTATTCCCACAATGATATTTTGTGAACTGAGATCATGTCCTCCAGAGTTCCCTTATTTCATGAACCAAAGGTAGATGTACAGCTACATCAAAGCCATATTTACGCAATATGTAAGGGTTATCCCTCAAAGTATGACATAAGGTCCTAATTAGTATTCTTTCCTCCCATCCATTTTTCTTGGAAAGTCTTGCCAGTTGCAAAAGTCTGTTTTTGAAAGTAGTGTAATCTGAACAATTTCTGTATATTCTAATTGTTTCGGTTTTGAAAGTGTTGATAATGATATATCTGGGTACATTTGATTGCCAGATTGGATACCTTAAAACTTCGAAGCTGTACTCATCTGTTTTGTTATATAATGCGAATGTTATATTACTGTTTGTTACTTTTATGTTCAGGTCTAAAAAGCTAGTTTCATTTTCTTTCGTGTTAGTTTTTTCTATGATAAGTTCGTTGTGGTAAATGTCCGTCAAGGACCGTTCGAAATCAGTGGCGTATTCGGAAATATGTAGTATATCATCAATGTATCTGTAGGTGTTGTTGAATCTATGTAAGTTCCCCGCGTTATTGTTTGCTTTCATTCTTTTAACAAACTCATATTCCATATAGGATAAAGTTAAATCAGCCATCTGAGGACTGCATGAAGCCCCCTGTGGGATACCTCTCTCCTGTTTGTATACCATACCTGCGAAACTAAGATAACTATTATCCAAGAGAGAATCTAACATATATAGTATATCCTCTATTTGATAATAATTTCCTTTAGCGTTCGTAACGTTCGTGTACATCACATTTTGATTGTTTATTCTTATAAATCTATACCCCTTCATACATAGCCTTATGAGTTTACTTAAATTGTTCTTCACTACTGAGTGCGGTAAACTCGTGAACAGGCTAGAGAAGTCTGCCGAGAAAATTTTCTTGTTTCCGTGGCAACCACTAAGGTCCTTAAGTACTGTTATGCTATTATTAATCGCCCAAAAGTGTTTGATTTTACTTCTCTGGAAGATAACATTGCAGTAGTTCATAAAATGCTTTCTTATATGACTAAGTATAAGTGTCAAAAGTTTTGTCAGGGGTTTCAACGTGCTATTTTTAGCTCCCGTTATAAATCTAAATTTTATAGGTGTTTTATGCATTTTAGGAATCCCGTATATTGTGGGTATTTCCTTGTCTTGGTTTACTTTCAAATTCAATCCATGTAATATTCTTTCATGTATCCCTTTAACTTCTTCCGATTTAAGTTGTGTAATCTTGTACGTTCGTACATTACTGTTTGTTTGTTCCAGTTCCTTTAATATCATTAATAGGTACAACTTTTTGCAGGTGAGACTGAAATTGGAACTTGCTTTGTCTGTTGGTGTAATTACAAAATGTTTTTGTATTTTATTCAGTTCCTCTCTTCTATATTCATCTTTCATGATGACTTCTTGGTCACATAATTCATAAATCTAGAATCTTGAAAACACATCCCAACGTTCATGTGCTAATGTAGGCTGACGACATTAAAATTTCGCTACTTACAATAACGAGAACCGCAGCGTTGTGGGAGCCTTACAGCGTTCAGATGCCATGAATCGACGGTGCGCTGAGTGGGACATCTCTGTCAATATTGCTGAGAGTTCCGTGCTCCACATTGGCACAAAACGAGAAGTTCTTTATGAACACAATGGCATAGCTTTGGCCCTTAAAACATCTATAAAAGATTTGGGAGTCCTCATTGATAACAAGTTAAAGGCTTTACAAATTACTTCCGTTACCGCGCGGGCATTTTCAATCTTATATACAATATTTCGTAACATCAAGACAACAAGTATGAAAATGTTGTTAAAGCTTCACAAAGCCCTAGTCATCCCCGTGCTGGAATATGCAAGCCAGGTATGGTGCCCCTTCCTTAAAAAGCATAAACGAAGCTTGGAGAGCGTTCAGAAAGTCTTTACTAGACTTTTGTTTTTTCGATCTTTTCGAGTTCAGCCTATCCCTTTCCTTCCCATATTTGAAGAACGCTTGAGATTACTGAAAATGGAGAGTCTGTCATATCCAAGGCCTGGCACAGATCGTCTAGAATCAGGCTGGACTTTGTTTTTGGAGGAAAAAGCAAAGAGGATATGGTTTTTGCGGGGTCCGGGGCGGAGCCCCATAAAAAAAATTTGCACATGTTCACTAGCAGATACGTGGTGTAAATTTGCTCGGATTCTGAAAAGCTTGAGGAGAGTAGAAAATGATTAGCAAGTCACTCACTGCTGTACCATATAGGCTTTTTATGATAGTTAGGAAATCCATTGAGGAGAGTGTTAGCTTTGGCTCTGCCTGGACCAAAACCAAATCTAGAATTTTTTTTAGGTTTTTTATCCACTGACCCTTTTAACAAGTTCGGCATTGTCTTCTTTGCGCTTTCTGTACCACCAAGGTCCTCGATAAGAGGGCAAATTCTCTTCGCAAACAGCCAACAGCTTTGCCCTGGAGAAGGTATGAGTGAGAGGTACACAAAGATACGGTACTGAAACTCTCACTTGAATTCTGTCAAAGTCGTGTCATCTACATGGTCTCCTTTTATAAACTTCAGAATCTCTGCCGACTCTTCGAGTAAAGCTACCACTTCATCTGGTAGCGGAGCAACCCTCAAACGGATATAGAGGTAGTCGCTCCTGAGGTGGCATACCTGAACAAGGGATTCAGCACTTCACTAAGTTTTAATATGAACTGCACGATGAAAGTTTTGATGCCGTCTCCTTGCGCAAGCGGCAGTGATTTCCATTTACAGAGCGAAAATACCAGAAGGCCAAAAAACCAACAAGCAAAGAAATCAATACTCACTTCGTTTGTATCACGGATTCAAGAATTTGCAAAGCAAAGTACCTAATTTCCAGAGTATAAGGCGCACCTATGTATTAGGCGCACCCGCCGCGCGCGAAAGCGCGACAAATGCGCTTAAGAGTTGCACCCAAGCAAGGTTCGGTCGTTCCCCACTAGGGGATGAGTATTATACAATACCGCTCATAATTCGTCAAAAAAGTCGCCGGACTGTGGCGCACTCTGCCACACTCCCACAGTGCGCCGGAGTGTGGCAGAGTGCGCCACACTCCGCCGCAGTGCGCCGGAATGATCGTCAATTTAGTCATATCTCGCTTCAGAATGGACGAATTCTGAATCCGAGGACACCGTTCGATTCAGCTCGGCGAGACGCATCATCTTATATATGAAGCTGAACGTCTGTTTGTCTGTTTGCCTGTACGTATGCTCCGAATAGAAAATTCCATTTCTGAACCAATCCGGACCAAACTTGGCACACGTACACTTCGGGCCCCGGCGGGTGTCATAGGCTACTTTTCGTTATCGATCGATATCGATTTTATCGATTTTTATCGATTTTTTGCAGAGTTCACTTACGGGGCTGGGGGTTTGCGCAGGGGGTAATCGAGCATGGGGATTCCGAATACAATATTAGTTTTCAGAATTATCGATTACTTTTATCGATTTTATCGATTTTTTTGCAAAGTTTGGGCTACGGGGCTGGGAGTTTGCGCAGGGGGTAATCGAGCATGGGGATTCCGAATACAATATTAGTTTTCAGGATTATCGATTACTTTTATCGATTTTATCGATTTTTTTGCAAAGTTTGAGCTACGGGGCTGGGAGTTTGCACAGGGGGGTAATCGAGCATGGGGATTCCGAATACAATATTAGTTTTCAAAATTATCGATTATTATTTTGGTTGATCACTGTGCTGATAACAGTATTACCAGGGTAAAGCGGGGGGTGCGGCACGCCGCAGAGGGGGGGTCGTATTGAGGAGTCAAAAGGGGAGGGGGTCGTAGTTAGGTGATCTGATTATAGCGATAACATGATATTCGTATCATATCCATAATTAGCACGTCAATTAACCCCTGTAGACAAAGTGTGAGCGAATTCTGAAGATTCAAGATACTAGGCTACCTAAGTGAAATGGTCAAATTCCAACATGGTTAACTTTGTTTTAAAGGTGAATTAGCTATCCGTTTTTGCACTCAAGACAAAGCACTACTCCTTCTTTGTCCACCTCAGGAATCCCGCTTCAGAAGACCTCCAAACTGTGGAATTAGAAGCCAACCAAAATCTCATTTTTCCCATTTTTCGCTTTTGATGGCTGTGATTTCACCAAATATTACTCAGAGCTAAGAAGACGAATCAGGCTCAAAACATTCCTATGGAATCTACGAGGTTTAGGCTATCGATTCATATAAATATTGTCCGCTAAAAATGTTTTTTTGATATAGTTAATGGCCTGCGGCACCCCCCCCCCCCTCAAAACCTGCGGCTGCCGCAGGGGTGCCGCAGGGGTGCCGCAGGCCATTAACTATATCAAAAAAACATTTTTAGCGGACAATATTTATATGAATCGATAGCCTAAACCTCGTAGATTCCATAGGGATGTTTTGAGCCTGATTCGTCTTCTTAGCTCTGAGTAATATTTGGTGAAAGCACAGCCATCAAAAGCGAAAAATGGGAAAAATGAGATTTTGGTTGGCTTCTAATTCCACAGTTTGGAGGTCTTCTGAAGCGGGATTCCTGAGGTGGACAAAGAAGGAGTAGTGCTTTGTCTTGAGTGCAAAAACGGATAGCTAATTCACCTTTAAAACAAAGTTAACCATGTTGGAATTTGACCATTTCACTTAGGTAGCCTAGTATCTTGAATCTTCAGAATTCGCTCACACTTTGTCTACAGGGGGTATTTGACATGCTAATTATGGATATGTTGTCCATTATGTTTGACAGAGCCTTCAGGTAATACTATCTTAAGTGTATAGTTTAGGAGGGGGGTCTTATTAAGACAGCAATCAGGGGGGGGGGGGGTCGTATCCGACGGTCGAGTGCCGCACCCCCCGCTTTACCCTGAGTATTACCATTGATCTGTCGCTGATGACACATAGACAGTATACTATAGGAGTATGGTAGAGAGCCACTCTGATCGAATTTGTTCTAAGATCTGCTCAAGATCACAATACCGCGCACAGAATGTCAAAATTTCCGTGAACTTCGCGGAATTCGGGGATTTCCGCCAAGCGCGATAATCCGGGAAGTTCGCGGCATTTCAGGATCCGCGAAACCATGCGAATCACGCAGAGTACGCAACGCCATAACTTCCTTTGGAATGAATATATTCCGAATCCAGAAGCAGCATTGTGTTCAGATCGTTGAGGCAGATATTTTGATATACAGTTTGCTCTCGATATTCCATTTCCAGTTTTTTCGAATTTTTTCTGTGGAGGTCTTTTCGCAAGGATGTAACGCAGCATCTGTGTAACAAAGATTCCAGTAAGCACTGTTCGATAGTACTGTCCTTGTAGGTTATCGTGCGTTCAAGAGTAGCTGCAGACTATCTTCCAAAAGAGATAGAAGCGTTGGTGAATTTTGGAAAAATCACGCGTTTCTAAATTCTACTCGCCGTAACTTCCTTCGGAATGAACATATTCTGAATCCGAAGAAAGCTTTGTGCTCAGTTCATCAAGGCAAGTCTTTCGATATACAGCATATCCTTGATATTCCGATTTCAATATTCTAAAATCTTTCTGTAGACGTCTTTTCGTGAAGGTGTAAAGCAGCGCGCGTTGCCCCTAGTAGACTCCAGCAAGGACCTTTCGATAGTACTTTTTCTGTAGATTACGTAGCGCTAAAAAGTAGTCACAGGCATCTTTCCATAGGAGTTAAAAGGGCTGGTGAATTCTGGAAAAACCATGTCGTTCTAAATTTTTCTCAACGTAACTCTAAAATATGAAGCTCTCTTGCTAAGCAAATGTGATTTTCGTAATCAGCAGGTCGGATAACCCTTAAAAGCAAGTTTTCCAAGATGTTCGAGTAATTTCATTTTTTCTCGTTTTACGCTCTGAAGCTGGCCGATGGATTTTGGTCAAAATGTTCATGATCTTGAATTGTAAGGAAACTTCGCTTATAGAGGTTTTCGAACACGCTCTTTACGAAAATCGTGGTCTTTGAGGATTACAGGGTCTTCTTGGAGAGATACGGTGAGGTGACTGTAACTGCATCACGAAAGCTCGTAACTTCGCCTCCACCTCTCAAGTATCTGTCAGAAAACCTGCCGGCTTGCTTTTCTAAGTCAAAGTTACTAGGAGATGTGCTATCGAATGGTGCATGATTCAGGCTCCAGTCTATAAAATTCGCCGAGTTACGAGCCTACGAAAACACGTTCTCATGAATTTTGCTCAGAATGTAAAGATCGTAAATTTCGTCGAAATTCCACCATGAGTGCTTGTACAACACGCTGATCAAATCTTTTCACATTCTTAGTAGATCTTCTTGTGAGATTTGGTGATTTGAGCTCTAGCCACAAAAAGGTTTGGTGATTTGAGCTCTAGCCACAAAACAGCTTTGATATTCAATTGCTGAAGCACACGCAAGCACCATAACCAATAACACAGTGGAGTTATTGAGCGAAGCGAACATTATATCCGCAGTGCGAGTGTCATACAAGCACTCACGGTGGAATTTCGACGAAATTTGCGATCTTTACATTCAAGCATTCGAGCAAGATTCAGAGAACGTGTTTTCGTAGGCTCGTAACTCGGCGAATTTTGTAGACTGGAGCCTGAATCATGCAGTACTCTGCGTTGATACCACTGCTT
>CATQJL010000305.1:26466285-26573085 GCA_958299035.1 Cylicocyclus nassatus | reverse complement strand
AAGCAGTGGTATCACGCAGAGTACTTAGATGCGGTTGCGTCCTTCCACATTTTTGAAATACTTTGTATCAATGCGCTTGCAAAAACGGAAATTGCTCAGTAATCGCTACAGGATAGTTACCATTATAAAAATGACCTGTCACAGCTACTTATTTACCCTAAGACTTGCTATTATCTCTCACATGCTACTACTACTTCTGTTGCTGTTGTTACCTAAATGCTGACTGCTTCTTTATGTAAATGGTAAAATACTGGACCATCTCTATAATCTGCGTTTATGTTTAAGGTACCCGCACTATGTTGTCAATCGACATAACCACTTATCCGCCTCCAGTGCTTTTTTCCCTGTTCATGCCGTATTTTTGTTACTGTTGTTTTCTATACTGTAAACTCCAATTCCACAATTTCCATGCTCAAGTCATTATCAGTTGAGATTTTTAGGCAGCTTTAGATCATCATAGCATGACTATAAATGTTACGAAACTTACAAGATATGAACAAGATTAGCCAGACTCAATCAAAAATCCTTGCACACATTCTGTTTACGAGCAAAAAGTTATGAAGAACTTCACGCATGCGCCAAATGATAGTGGAAGGACGCAAACCGCATCTAGAATGATTTTTTATGGCCAAGGCAGGTGCTCATTTCAGTGTGGGATACGCTACTATCCAATCCATCCACTCCGCAATTGATAATTTAGTAAAAACTCGTGTTGCTTGGAGCGAAATGAGTGGAGCGGATAGAGCGAACAATTATAGCACGCGTCAAACCAAAGTTGTCTCATACTAAGGCACATTTCATTTGTAGGAGCCATAACATCTCGGCCTATTTGTAAGGAGTGCTTCTATACAGATAAGTGTTATCAGTTGAGAACCGCTCTGATCACAACATTTTTCACTCTTTCCTCCTTTTTGTGGACTCTAATTCCTTCCATTCGTCGGGCTCTAGATAGGGCCACATATAGCTGACCGTGCGAAAATACCTCAGACTCAAGGGAGATGCCCACGCTAGTGAAGGTCTGTCCTTGAGCCTTATTTATCGTCATAGCGAATGATAAACGGACAGGGAATTGTCTTCTTCGCAATCGGAAAGGTACTCCTACTTCAGTGAAGATGTCTATGCGTGGTATCAGCACTAATTTTCCTTTCCTATCCCCTGATGCGAACCGACATCCTAGGATAAAACGCCCAAAATGAGTGACGATCAGTCTTGTCCCATTGCATAGCCCATTTCTAATATCGAGATTTCTCAAAAGCATGACTATCGAGCCCTCTTTCATCCGAAGATTATGAGGAGGCATCCCAGCAGGTGCTAAGCTGTTGAGAAATTCGGTCGTATATTCGTTCTGTGGTTCATCGCTAATCACATCGTCAACGCTCTTATACTCGTAAATTCGTCCGGGGAGTTTCCCCAGTGCTTCTTCATTGATCCGATATGCTTCGATATTCCGAGGTGCTAGTATTGCTCGTTCACTCAAGGTATTAAAATCAGTCAACAAATCACCGAATACTTCACTGATAAGATCGCCTTTAGAGAGGATTTCAGCTGGAAGCTCTATGCGGCCCATTTCATCTTCTTCTGCTGTTCCGTTCCCAATTCGCATCAAAAGATCACACCAAGTTGAGCCAGATTCTGCAGCTCTGATATTGACAGAGAGCCGATGCATAGTGAAGCAGCTCCACAGGTCGCTGTTCTTTACACATGCATCAATCATATCTCCTTCGCTTCCTCGCTCTACAATTGGCAGCACTTGCCGAAAATCGCCACCCAATACGACTGTTTTCCCACCAAAAGGTGCTTTATTGCACATCAAATCCTTCAGAAAAAGATCAATAGCTTCGAGTGAGGACTTCGAAACCATGCTCACTTCGTCACAAATAATAACATCTGCTTCTTTGAGTGGGACGGCATCCTTGTCTTCACGTCGTAATGAGCACTGACGATTTCCGGACTTCATGTTGAGCTTGAAAGTCGAACTGAGTGTTCTACCTTCAGGCAATAAGTTTGCAGCTATGCCAGTCCATGCTACACATATGACACGTTTGTGTTGGCCCTTCAAGATGTGGTAAACGGCATTATAAAGATAGGTCTTTCCGCTACCGCCGGGACCATCAACAAAATGCAGCTTGGAACGGTCATTTTCAAAAGATGCCAAGATATCATCTGCTGTTAACCTCTGCCGCTCATTGAGGTGCTCGTACATCTCACTGCCTTTCCGCTCGTGGAAAGCGTAATCAGTGTGATCCGCCAAAACGGGCCTATTTTGTGAGGGTGGCGTGACTGTGACCGAAAGATCGTAGCGTAAAAGTTGCAATTTATCGTAAAGCTCGAAGTATGCGAGTGCTTCAGCGTCAGCAACTGTATATCCTTTGTGAATAAAATCTTCGGCCATATAACTTTTGAAGCGGTCATATAAATGCCTTGGATTAGACGTTTCACAAAAAGCCAGCATGTAAGTGAATAACGCCCGCAATTCCGCAGGCATCTGAAAGTGAACTGCCTCTTCTAAGCAACTTTCATAGTGGGAATCGTCATGCAACAGTCCCAAAGCGCGCGCTGCATCCAAAAATGTTGAATGCACATTACCTTCGACTGTGCGGAGATCTTCGAAAGAACGCATGTTCTTCCGGTTAAGTAATAAAATACGTAAACTGAATCTCTCTGGATCAGTGGGTGTGACCATGTACATGCGACCAATTTGGCGACTGCCCCTCTTTCTTCTACTCCACTTTCTTTCTTTACCAAACGTAAAATGTTCTGGCAGCTGATGATAATAGAGCGTTCGAGGATCCAGAAGTCCAGCTACTCCATTTTCGCTTTCCATAAGATCATACTCTTCATTCAATTTAAACCATGCTGTTAACATGGAATCTCTAGTTGCCTCACGTACAGCCGCCTCACGTTCTTCACCTGATCGAAACGTGACAGACTGGAAGTCGGGGAGGTGGACAGCCAGACGGTATACAGCAGCAGATTTGTATTGACATTCAAACATAAAAATGTGATGAAGTGCTTCCGGTGAGCACATATATCGTGCATCGAGATGAGCCCGAATCTCGTCAGTTCGTTGCGCTTGACCCTGTTGAAGTAGACGTAAAGATGCTCGATCTGGTCCTTTGTATACATATTTATATAGGTACTTGACTGCATGTATGTAGCCGCAGATTTCCAAATTTATGTGCGCATTGAGGAGGAGAAGGAGGAATCGGTTATAGGGCACAACATGTCTGTTATCATACACCTCAACTCCACTCGTTACGGTGCGGCCGTCGTCAGGTCTTTTGTATTTAGGGTACCCATCGACATCGATATCCGTTGTTTCTCGAAACTCCTTAGGATAACGCTTTGAGCACTCCCCATTTACCATGCATGGAGCAGTAGGATTGGTTGCTCCACATCGACGGTGAATCATATTTCGCGCGACTATGCTCAGAAGACGTGGATCTTCGGAACTGCTGGGAAGATATGCCTGAACAGCTGCATTAACAGCCTCAGGGGTCCTTGGCTTCGCATCTGCTGCCATTATCAGAAGCATATGGCAGTGAGGAAGGCCTCGCTTTTGCCACTCTACGATCCCCACATAAGCTGCAACACATCCCAGAATTTTTTTCTCGAAAAGATATTTCTGCAGCACTTCTAGCTTTTGATGGAACACGCGAGTCACCAAATCGGGTCGGTCTGAAGCGGACTGGCCAGGGTACAGGTTTTCGGCGATTTCCCTCCATTGAGGGTTGCAAGTAAAGGTAAGAAAGTAATCGGGTTTTCCGTACCTTGCAACAATAGCCATCGCGTCTTGATAAGATTGATGCATAGCACGTGGGCTCCCACGAAATGAAGAAGGTAAAATTATACGCTGTCCCGGAGGCCCGTCTACACCATCACTGGCCAGATGATCTGTAAGACCTTTATAACTATCAATTCGAAGTTCTTTTTGATGAGTCCGGGTATAATTAAGCCGATTCTGCTCTATTTTAACGTATGCATCGACCACAAATTGCTGCATAAGTTTTCCAGCATGGTGAAGCGGATTGAAGGAATGACGTACAGCTAGCATGTTGGAGTAGTACTCGCGTTGTGATATTCTCGTGCGAATGCGAGAGCTAGGATTCTTTTTCAGATCAACGTGCCACCCTTTTCCTCCCCTAGGGAATAGCAGGGGATAAGTCAACGGATCACAGCAGGCATCGATGTCCCGAATGATCTGCAGAGTACCTCCTTTATGATGAATGGCAAAGGAGCGACTTGCTGGTACATCATCGTCCTCGCCTACATAGACAACGGCAATTTCGTTGGCAACGGGAACATTGTAGCGACGATGATCTACGTTCTGGGCATCATGAAAAACCATTCGGATTGTTGGCACTTGCCTGTTCTCCCTAAGGGCTCGACGCTCTTCCTCTGCAGCTACATCACCCATCATTTTCAATGAAGCCGCATAACTATTGTTCGAATGCAACCATAATGTCAGTTGCTGCATTACGGTGGCATCACACTGTGCATTCAGCGGATTTCCGCTTCTTTCAGCGGCTGCGTCATCAGTGTCTAGTATATACACTTGTCCAAATTGTCGACGAACACCTGGCTCTGGTGTAATGGGACCTACATAATGATACACTTGTCCATGAATCCTGTAACAGTATGGTCCAGCACCACGTGGCGTATCCACTTGAGCCCCCATCGAAGCCATAGCAAGTGCGCTATTAAATGAGCGGATGTGACTGCGAAAATTTTTGCAAAGTTGGCTAGTTCCAAGGTAAAATGACCGGAAGAGCTCGGGAAAATCAGAAAACAAATCCAGAGAAACATTTCCAAAGTTACAGCAAACATTAAAACGTCCATTGACAGATGTACCCTCGCCAGGAAAGTACAGAGCTCCACAGTGAGCGCACCTGACGTTTAGGCATCCTAGATAGTTCTCTTCTGTGACATTCATACTTAGCGCTATACCAAGATTAGCGGGTGTTCTTCGCTGCAAATGCACATTTCCAACTGAACTCATCTGCAAGTTAATGCTCAAATGCCTCGCAAAACAGAGTGGTTATTTATTCGATATACCTGAGTAACCGCTTCTTCTCTCAACTCCTCGTTCTCGTTGTGATGCGAGAGAACTTCATGGTTATTTAGCTTAAAAAATACGGTTGCCCAAGAAGTATGGTTTCAAGATAAAATACCGTTTGATCAGATTCGAGCGGATCTTGAATCATTCTGGCTACTGAACTTGCATCTGATCGTCTCTCCACTTCAACCATTCTTCTTGTTCTCGCCCTTTTTGCATCATTCGCAAGGCGTTTCGACCTTTCCTGCTCATTTTCCAGTAATCGTTTCAATCTAGCCCTTTCCACCAATGAGGCAAGGCGATGTTTCCGTTCATCTTCAGTTTCACTGGATCTCTTAGACGCCACTCGTCTCGCATCAATCGCAAGACGTGATTGGTGTTCATGATCAGTCTCTTCAAGTCGACAACCTGACTGCTCAGTAGTGCTGAGTAAGTCTGTGGCGGTGAGTTGTCCTGATTCCCCATGGTATTCTTGTGTACCGGAAATCAGAACCTCGGATATGCGAGGTTCGTTTGAATTTCCTCTATCCTGCCCGTTTGGGCCAGACTAAATCATGATAATGATCAATAAGAAATTCCAACAAATGACAGGCTAACCATTAGTTGAGTATCAATCGAAGCAACCGCAGTGGTGGCTTCGAAGTAGTGCGAGAGTGGTAATTGTTGGCTGTCCTACATAGAAAACATGCGAATTAGTGAAACCACTGAAAGTGCAATCTTACCAAAGCTTCCGATCCATAAGCACGAGATGTGCTTGGAAATTGACTATGTATATAGCCTTCTCCACGGTCGTGCTGTACCGAACTTTCTTGGGAATTCTGCTCGATCTTATCGCTCTTGGTAATTCTAGTTCGTTCTTTTAGCACAGCCGATCGTCTTGCTCTCGCCCTTTCCGCATCTTTCGCGAGACGGACTGACTTCTCCTCTTCAGATTCAACTGATCTTTTGAGCTTAGCCCTCTTAGCTAGAGCTGCAAGTCGTAACCTACGCTCGTGATCAGTCTCACTGGCTCTTTCAGATGCTGCTCGTTTGGCATGCGCCGCTAGACGTTGTCGGCGTCTGTCAGCATGAGCTTCAGAACTTCGCGGAGCTGCTAAGTCCGCATCATTTTCTTGCTGAATTTCACTCGATGAGTTCGACGCAAGCTAAAGTCATAATTCTGATTGCTTCTATCAAAAAGGAATTTGTATGTTGTAAACTGTTCACCATTTCGTTTTCATCTAGGTAGGCGGCATTCGAAGGAGAGCATTGTTGACTTTCCTCAAGCTCGCCAGATAAGGCCTGGGTATGCGAGGAACTCAATGAATTGTATGTGTCAACGGTGTTTATTGCCAGATCTTGTTCAAAAGCCGGTGTTGCTCCTTCAGTATTTGAGAAATGCGTATTCATCTGTAGCACAACTTGTAGCGAAATAAGCAGTGTACGATACGCGTAGAGTTACGAAACGTCACCCACTTAAAAGGTGATGTGAATCGGCACATAAATAGGATTAAAAGCTTGAAGTCGGCGTTTACTTGTGAAAAAGAAGTGGTTTCAAATCGCCTCTATATGCTAAGTTCTTTAAGCATTTTCTACACAGCATCTTCCACAATGAACCCGACTGCATAGAGTACATTGATGACCATGCCTCAATGAATATGCAGCCGTCCAGCAAATGTTTTCGCTAAGTCAAAAGCTGGAACCTGGTGCCCCTCATTTCTCAAAAACTGCAAATACTGTTCTTTCATCTACTGATACTGGAGTACTGATACTGGAGTCAACCAATGTGAATAATTGCACAATATGGAAACAATCAACATTTGGTTCCATATTGGTACAATATTCGAGAAGTTTAAAAGTGCATATGCGAATATGGACGCGCATTCAAAACCTAGGATCCGTTCCAGCGAAGTCTGCCTAAATTGAAAAAACTCCACTCGCAATGCTATTGTTTATCGACATATCTCGAAATGGAACCTAGCTATTATTGAAGCACACAGATTGTTTTATTTAACTTCTTCTTCTTCTTCTTCTTCAAAAAAAAAAGAATCGGCAGAGTGTCTCAAAACAATTATCGATGAACAGATTAGACTTGCTTAGAATAGAAAATTGCGCTAGAATTCCGTCGTTCAGGCGACATAAGCAGTAGCAGCAGAAGCAGCAGCAGCAGCAGGGTTTTTCAAACCATCATCTTCCTTACTGGTTGAGTACACAAAAAGGGTTCGAAGAGGAAAATAGCATTTTTTAAATCCCTGCTGAAGGCAATGAAGATGTTTTAAAGTAAGTCCAGGATTGTTGCTTTTTGAAAAACAGCTCTTAGGTGATTACGACAATATATTAATGCTGTCTCTTTTGAGAAGTTCACGCCTCAAACAGAAAAGATTTGAGAGGGCGACAGTTGATGCGAATTTTCATGACAAGAGACGATAAAATTCTTTTTCAGATAAGCAGTTTCTTTTGCGAGAATCGAAATTTGAGAAATATTTTGAGTTTTTTTCGTAGGCGACTCCATTTCTGATGTAACCGCACAGAATTCTCTTTTTTCACCAAAAGGGCTTTTTTTGATTAGATCATTCCACATTTTCAAAACGATCATCTTTTATCCGGTCATATTCGATCTAAAGATTATGGTATGTACATTCTGCGCCAACAGGGTTCAAGAATTTAGTCGCGTTAGCTTAACACTATCAAATCGATCGAAAAATGGGTTATTTTAGTTTTCTGGATAAAACGATTCGCAAAATTACTAACCGCTGTCTCACACTATCTGCGATTGTGTCATCTGAATCTGGACGTTCTTATGTCCTTGGGCACATGAAATTTACAGTTGTTGCGCAGTTCCATGAATCAGAAAGGAATAAGTAAGCTTTTTTCTACTTCTAATGCGGTTGAAGTGGAAAACTTTCTTTTAGATTACTCACAAATTATTTCAAACGTAAAACTGATCGTTTTTTGAATAGAACATTTCACAGTTGTGCTCAAATATCATTTTCTCTATTATATCCGTGAATACCCAAAGATTATGGTGCGAATGTTAGATGAAAGAGTTTGTCTAAAGCTGCCTTCCATTTTCTCTGCTAACCTATCTCAGCAAGAAAGTTGAAGTTATCCGAATTCCTGCATCAAATGCTTAGTATATATTTTTATCTCAGATAAACTGCATTAAATCTGCTTTCAAAATTTCTCGCGAATACTTTTACTTTCTTTGGACAATCTTTGTCTATGAGGATTTTTTTCAATGAGCATTTTGTTTGAAGTGCCTATGATTCCAAAAAAAATTGTCAGGTATTAAGCAAAACAGTTGCGGTAATTCAAATCTCAAGGGCATTACTTCTCACAATTGTCGACACTAATCTGTTCACTCAAAAGCGACTTCATTCTGGGTTTTTAGCGGTAATTCAAGAACAGCTTTGATCGTGCAAGCTTTGTTGTTGGACAGCGCTTCAGTATTTCTTCGAAAACATTGTTAATTTTGTGCAAGAGATCGTGATTGATACGAATTCGTTAGGTGTTTATATCTCTGAAAATTGCAACATGCCATTCAGAAAGTCTTCACAAACAGCATCCATTCTGCAATTGTCTACTACTCAAAAGTTGTAAAAGAGTGCATTTTAGTCCATCATAGTTTTCACTGTGCGCCTCAAAAAACTAAAGAATTCGCGCTTTCTAAAGATCTTACTTTTTTTGAACTAATTTTGTGAGTATTTTTTCTACATCAATGTATGTAAATTTTTTGTTCAAATTTCTTTTCTAATGCAATTTTCGAAAGAGCTGTAAAAACAGTCTATCCAGAACCCAAGCTTTTTATGTGTCATGTGCTCTACAAATGTGAACATTGCACAACCTCAAAATTGTGTAAAGAGCGGAGACTTGCTTAAGTGAGCAGCTAAAAGCGTAAACTCGCATGAGTAGGTCATTTAAAATATTTGACTCGGTAGTTTGCTAATAATGAGATCACCAGAGAAAGGAGTGGATTTTGGAGCACTTCTTTATGAATTGCAGGCGTGTTGGACAATTTGGAAAGTTCTTATGGAACGCGATTGAGATTTTGACAAAATTACTTGAGGAGGAGGAGGAATTTTGACGCTTCTAAAGAGTACTTTGTGAAGAGGAAGAGGAAGTATTTGGATTTGCAATAGATTTTCTAGATCTGATAGTTTAAATGTTGGCTAATTTTAAGGAAGTCAATTTGTTTCTCGCTAATTTAAGTTCGGAAAGAGATAAGAGTAGTCTGACATGGGAATGGTCAGAAATCGAAGTGGCCAGTTTAGACAAGCTGCATATCATTACATGCAGCATGAAAGCTGACTTTGAATCCATATTCCACATCTGCGCGCCTTTGCGGGCGAAGTTACTAGCCGTTGAAAGTCGTTAATTTGCTAGAAATCGTGCATGAAAAGCGCAAACTTGGCAGAACAGAGTCATGTTTTACTTGATGCTGGGCCACACTCATAAACTTCATCCACGAATGCGCTAAGCAGATAAGGAGTACTGATTCCAAACCAACGTTTATCGCTGCCTTGAATGGTTGGCAGCTTGCTTCGATTGGCCACATCGACTTCTGACATTTCCCATGTGAGTAAGAACTTTTGAGGGAGTGGAGGTTATAAAAAACCTTGGGAGTGAGGGGGGGGGGAATCATTCAGTGTGTGTGAAACAGGTCCCAAGTGGGGAGAGTGCACGTGGCTTATAAAACTTTGCCGGTTTTGAGCGCTTGCTCCTGGGCAAAAAGGAGTTAAGGGGGGGGGAGGAAGCAATCCTCAAAGAAGTCGGATAGCAAAACGCTATGCAAAATTCGAGTATCTGTAAAGCAAAGAAAGGAGCGATGCAGCTTGAAGAAGCTGGGAGGAAGCGTCGTAATTCTGTTGTCACTTTTGATAAGAAAATCGAAATCTTCTAAAGCAGGAGATCTATGACTATGATGACTTCTGGGGTCGTTACGTTTTTGAATCCGTGCCATCGAAAAGATTCGCTAAAAATCTTTGAAAAGGTCTAATTTTAGTTACATCCTACTTCACACACACAGCCAGTCCAAAGCGCCGCGAAGCGGCGCTTTGGACTGGTACTCTTTAATAAAGCGCAGGCACCCCCATCTGACATCAGTGTCGGTCTGTTCGTGCCATGTTTGGGTTGTTTACCACTATGCTCCATGAACCTGCACTTTAACACTGCCCTTTACCACTATGCTCCACGAACCTGCACTTTACCACTGCCCTTTTTTGTCCGGACCAAACTTGGCACACATACACTTCGGGCCCCGGCGCGTGTCATAGGCTACTTTTCGTCATCGATCGATATCGATTTTATCGACTTTTATCGATTTTTTTGCGGAGTTCACCTACGGGGCTGGGAGTTGGCACAGGGGGGTAATCGAGCATGGGGATTCCGAATACAATATTGGTTTTCAGGATTATCGATTACTTTTATCGATTTTATCGATTTTTTTGCAAAGTTTGAGCTACGGGGCTGGGAGTTCGCACAGGGGGGTAATCGAGCATGGGGATTCCGAATTCAATATTGGTTTTCGGGATTATCGATTACTTTTATCGATTTTATCGATTCTTTACCACTGCCCTTTTTTGTACAAGTGATCTTTGCCATCAGACTGTCTGTCTTCGCTATTGTTTATCAAGGTTCCTTACGCAGGCACGAGCAGTCAAACGCTGCTACCACAACTCCTAAGCGGTTCACGATATTTCGCTTTATTTCAGCTACGATTTGACTCCATTATCCGAATCTAAAGACGGGTAAGGTATTCTACCATCGTTTGTTTCATCTGAAAGGCTATCATTCCCATCGCCCTGTGATACCTGTCTTTTCGCACCTCATCGTTTCTGTGACTATTTCTGATTCTTACAACTATCTCTCCTTTTATGCAACTCTGATCGCTCCTAGAGCAACAAAAGCGCACCAACATATGCAATCTCACTTTTATGAGCAATTTTTCATTTATGTTAAAATTATATTAGATTTGAGGATTTCATAATTGCTGCAAAGTTCTATGCCTCAAGAAAAAGTCAATTGAAGTTTTTTCTGAGAAACTCGAAATAAAAATGAAGCGATTTGAGCAGCACCTCCAATGTGGCTGCATTTATGTGGAATTTTTCTAGAAGCTGAGCAGTTTTTTTTTGAGAGTAACGTTTTGTTCTCAAAACGATCATCATCTGCCATTTTGTATCAGTAAATACAAAAAAAAACACGGTACAAGTATATTCAAACCGAAGAATTGGCAAAACTGACCAAAAAATCAATGATTCTAAAAAGATTCTATCAATTATCATGAACAATATAATGATGCTGTTTCCGTAATTATGTCAAAACATTGCACAACCTCAAAATCGTATAGACAGTGTTTGGATGAACAGTTGAAATTGGATACACTTTGATAGTAGAATTCTTGATTATATTCAAGTCAGTAGCCTACTAAGATGAGCTGGAAATTGGGGTAGACACTGGAGTTGGGCTTATCATAGGTGTCGAACAATTTGAAAAGCCCATATGGAACGCGAACGGGAGTTTGGAATTAGAATTTTTGAATTGAAAAGACTCTGAGCAAGCTTCCAACAACGCATATTTCGTGATGAGGAAGGGATGTTCTTTGATTCAGAAGATTTTGTAACTATAAGTTGGAACGTTGGCTAGAGCTGCAGCGATGTTCGCCCGGGCCCTTTCATGACCGGGGACATCGCTTAATTCACCCCAGGTTTACATACGGGCCCAAAAGATCTAAAGGGAATGAAATGTTAAGGTAGTTCGTAGGGACAGTCGATGAGGAGAGCAGGGCCCCGGGTGAAAAGAGTCAGGAGGAATGTACACAGCTGTAGCTGGGAAAAGCTTGCCGAGTTTGTGACGTGACGGCCACTTTGTCAAAAAATTTCCGAATGTGAGAATTTGAGGGTATCCGAGGATTTCAAAATGTGTGAATGAGCCACTTTGGCAGCTACAGTTTGTCGAAAGGTGATCACGCTAACACGTTGCTTCAAAACTACACGAAAACGCTAAGGGCTTGCGCTGCATTTCCTTGCAGGGGAGTTCAAAGAAAAGGTGGGAACAGACAGGTCCCAACTAACCACTATTAGCAAACAGCAGACATGACGGAAAATCTTGGCGTGCGCGGCACAACATGCCAATTTTGGCTTGATTCGGGGGACTGTAAAGGTGCAGTTCGCATTTTCTCAACAGCAGCACATTTGGGGCAAGATTCGAAAGCGATTAAGTAAGATCTGAAGGATGTGGAATGGCAGAAAAGATTGGTAGTTCGGGAGTTTCATAAAGGAAATTGGATGAAAAAGAATGGGAGGAGAGGGGGATGCAGTTTGGCTCAAAGAACTCAGGAGACAGCAATACGCAAGTTTGCAAAGCGCAAGAGCATACCTACCTGGAAAGCTGGGAGGAAGCGGTTGAAATTCTGTTGGCACTTTTGTTAATAGAACTTAGGAAACCACATAAAGCAAAAAAGATCCTCACAATTAACTCGGAATCCCCATGCTCGATTACCCCCCTGTGCGAACTCCCAGCCCCGTAGCTCAAACTTTGCAAAAAAATCGATAAAATCGATAAAAGTAATCGATAATCCTGAAAACCAATATTGTATTCGGAATCCCCATGCTCGATTACCCCCCTGTGCCAACTCCCAGCCCCGTAGCTCAAACTTTGCAAAAAAATCGATAAAATCGATAAAAGTAATCGATAATCCTGGAAACCAATATTGTATTCGGAATCCCCATGCTCGATTACCCCCCTGTGCCAACTCCCGGCCCCGTAGGTGAACTCAAAAAAATCGATAAAAATCGATAAAATCGATATCGATCGATAACGAAAAGTAGCCTATGACACGCTCCCTGCCCCGAAGTATATGTGTGCCAAGTTTGGTCCCGATCGGTTCAGAAATAAAAATTTCTATTCCGCACATACGTACAGACATACATACAGACAGACAGACAGACAGACATTCAGCTTTATATATAAGATGTCTGTCTGTCTGTATGTATGTCTGTACGTATGTGCGGAATAGAAATTTTTATTTCTGAACCGATCGGGACCAAACTTGGCACACATATACTTCGGGGCAGGGAGCGTGTCATAGGCTACTTTTCGTTATCGATCGATATCGATTTTATCGATTTTTATCGATTTTTTTGAGTTCACCTACGGGGCCGGGAGTTGGCACAGGGGGGTAATCGAGCATGGGGATTCCGAATACAATATTGGTTTCCAGGATTATCGATTACTTTTATCGATTTTATCGATTTTTTTGCAAAGTTTGAGCTACGGGGCTGGGAGTTGGCACAGGGGGGTAATCGAGCATGGGGATTCCGAATACAATATTGGTTTTCAGGATTATCGATTACTTTTATCGATTTTATCGATTTTTTTGCAAAGTTTAAGCTACGGGGCTGGGAGTTCGCACAGGGGGGTAATCGAGCATGGGGATTCCGATTCTGAAGTTTTGTGTTCACCAACTTCTAACCAAAGTACGACGCGATCGTTCAAACTTAAATTAGGTGAAATTAAAATGGCTTTAGCCTTATACGCGCGCCTCTTAAAAGCTACCACATTAGAAAAAAGTAAAATTGAACTGTAGCAACGAATGCGATCGACGTTGATAAATTTTAGATTCAAATGAAGTTCAAAAATCACAAATCAAAATTCATGTGCAGAACAGGATGCGCTGAGCACTAAATAAACAGGGAGATGAGCATTAATACTTCAAACTATACGAAAATTAAAAATACGACATGAGCTTTGAACATGGGGACATGTAAAGTGTCAGCTGCGTTGAACTCTAAATTCAAGTGAAGTAGAAATTATTCATTGCTGTCGTCAGGCATGAAAGGCATGAAAAGAGAGGATAGGCTTATTTATGCGCATAACTCTGAGCTGCGAACGAAAATAATTGTGAGATTTTATTTTCAAGAATTTTAGAAAAGTGAAAAAAGTTCAAAAAAGCACTATGCGTTCTGATCTAAATCTACGACTCAGCTTCCTTGCTATGATTCCATCTCAGCTTTTTCGTGAGCTGTCATCATTCTTTCGCATGGCTGTGTGCCGTTCTTCTCCATTTTTGCTAATTGAGGACTGCTCTTATCACTACGTTCTTTACCCTCTCTTCCTTCTTGTGCACTTTAACTCCATCCTTTGTTCTAGCCCTAGATAGTGCAACATAAAGTTGTCCATGTGAGAACACTTCCGTTCTAAGGGAGATGCCTACGCGAGTCAAACTCTGTCATTGAGCCTTATTTATCGTCATCGCGAAGGATAAACGAACGGGAAATTGCGTCCTTCGTAGTCGGAAAGGAACTGCTGTGTCGTTATAGTTGTCTATGCGAAACTTTGCACACATACACTTCGGGGCAGGAAGCGTGTCACAGCCCACTTTTCGTTATCGATCGATGTCGATTTTACCGATTTTTTGCAAAATTTGAGCTAGGGGGCTAGGATTTTGCACAGGGGGTAATCGAGCATGCTGAACACCCCTTCGGGGTGATCAGCATGCTCGATTACCGGAGTTGGCACAGGGGGGTAATCCAGCATGCTGATCACCCCCAAGGGGGGTGATCAGCATGCTCGATTACACTCCTGTGCCAAATTCCAGCCCCCTAGCTCAAACTTTGCAAATCGAATGCACCCATTGCACCCAGGATGTCTGCCTTCCGAGATGTTGACTGGAACGCCCTTTCGTGCTCACTCCATAGACAGTAATATTGATTAGCAATATTGTCACCGAGTGGTAGCTCGCGTAATTTATAGCGCATTAGGATGGGTCAACTTTGGTATCAGTTTAGTTAATAATCTCTACAACTTAATTGTACAAAAGCATTGCTTTACAAAGTTGTAAATGGTGCAGCAGAAACTCCAAATGTGATTTTCCTCATGAAGGTTCTCAATTTTGATACACTATCAGCCATATTTTTATTATCTGTTCAACATTTCATAATGTGAGCAAAATAGTGAGATTCTGGCCGCATTGTAACTAAAGGGAGTGTGACAGGCTGGAAAGGTCTCCGAGGAAGGAAAAGGGGGGTTGAAATATGGCAGATAAAGTTTGTGAATGTAAGCTAAATCGTAAGCACATTCATGAAGGGTCTGAGGAAAGGAAGCGGAGTAGGATGGAATTCTACTTTCTGATTGTGAGGTTAAATGTAAAATCTACCAACAGTGAGAAGTTCGAATTTTATTCAAAAACTTGATAAGGGATGTTTTGAGCAGTAGGTGATTTGAGATAGGGAAGAAAAGGGAAATCCAATTTCTTATCATGAGGAACTACCGCAGATGGCCCTTTTTGTAGAATGGGAAAGCCTGCACCTTAGTCAGCAAATTCTTTGTCGGACTGTCGGAGTTTCTTATGAGCTAAAGAGGTGGGACTAACTTACCACTCTTCAGTGCTTCCCATTGAACTTTTGCGTGCCTGAAAGGCATGCTATATGGGGTTTGTGCTCTGTACCAGTAGGTGCGGTGGCTGGGGAGGGACCGGGGGGGGGGGGGGGGGAAGGAGGGAGGGGGGAGGGAAGGGGCGAAGGTCGGGGTGGGAAAAGAGGGGTGAGAAAGGTTCTATGGCTCGGACAGAAAAAGCTAGAGTGGATTTAAGCATTTAGTGGCACACTTAATTCGATTACGAACATTGTAGTGGAGCTAAGGTAGCATGTGGCATAGAGCTTTTTGAGCCCGAATCAGCTAAAGATATTCAAGTTTGTCGAAGAGCTAGAGACTGGGAAGTAACTACTAAGTAGCCTATGACACCCGCCGGGGCCCGAAGGGTATGTGTGCCAAGTTTGGTCCGGATCGGTTCAGAAATGGAATTTTCTATTCGGAACATACGTACACACATACATACAGACAGACAGACATACAGACAAACAGACATTCAGCTTTATATATAAGATATTATATATAAAGCTGAATGTCTGTTTGTCTGTCTGTCTGTATGTCTGTCTGTATGTCTGTCTGTCTGTATGTATGTACGTATGTTCCGAATAGAAATTTTTATCTCTGAACCGATTGGGACCGAACTTTGCACACATACACTTCGGGGCAGGGAGCGTGTCACAGCCCACTTTTCGTTATCGATCGATGTCGATTTTACCGATTTTTTGCAAAATTTGAGCTAGGGGGCTAGGATTTTGCACAGGGGGGTAATCGAGCATGCTGATCACCCCTTCGGGGTGATCAGCATGCTCGATTACCCCCCTCTGCCAAATCCCAGCCCTCTAGCTCGAATTTTGCAAAAAATCAATAAAATCGATATCGATCATTGTATTCGTAATCTGCATGCTCGATTACCCTCTGTGCAAACTCCCAGCCCCGCAGGTCAAACTTTGCAAAAAAATCGATAAAATCGATAAAAGTAATGGACGATCCTGAAAACTAATATTGTATTCGGAATCCCCATGCTCACTTCCCCCCTGTGCCAACTCCTAGCCCTGTAGGTGAACTCTGCCAAAAAATCGATAAAATCAATAAAAGCAATCGATAATTCTGAAAACTAATATTGTATTCGGAATCCCCATGCTCACTTCCCCCCTGTGCCAACTCCTAGCCCTGTAGGTGAACTCTGCCAAAAAATCGATAAAAATCGGTAAAATCGACATCGATCGATAACGAAAAGTGGACTGTGACACCCGCCGGGGCCCGAAGTGTATGTGTGCCAAGTTTGGTCCGGATACGGCGGAGCCGGGTAAGCCAGCTAGTTCGCTAATATAATCAACTAGCTCTTACAAAAAAATTATCGATGTCTGGCTTAGAAAGAATTGAATCATGAGTTTTTCTCTTTCGCATTGCCCCTTTCAGCACCATACTATGGTTACCGAAGCATGTAACGAGAGGATTGAAGAAATTGCAGAAAGGTTTTTCGAATTCAGAAAGGGAACTCAGGACACATGTGTTCGCACATTCAACTTTCAAAATGTAAGCTAGATTACGCATTCGCACATTCAAGTATAGGTCCCACAACGACCCTGCGTAACTTGTGTCGCGCGTCCATTAGCTTTAGAGTTTTTCGCGCGATAAGCACCTTCGGAATTACCGAAAGGATGATAGCGAAAACGAGCGCTGCCTCTAACTAGGAAGTTTGCATGGATAAAATGCGGTAGTGGGCGAAAGTCTAGAGTCTGATGCTTAGGTCGTAAATGAAATGAATAAACTGCCTTTTGGGCAACGCCTTAACTAAGACTTTCCGCTCACACGCCCAGAAAGAAATACGGGTATCTAGCAAGCAAGCGTTTTTGGTCGAAGTGGTCTTTCCATTTAAAACCTATATCACTTTGTATAGCACTGAAGATTCCAAGTATGTCTTCCTTATCATCCGAGCGTTTCTGAAGGCAGAGTTGTGACGCTTTTTAGGCAAATTCAATGCGCAACTGAAGCAAAATCGTCCAAAATCGCGCAAACGGTCTATCGTTAAATAAAAAGCAATTCATTCAATGAAAACCTTCTGTCTAGTACCCTCATACCCAACACTCCTTAAATTGAGCGTATAAAAGATTGTAGCCATCGTTTCTTACATGAATTCTGCGTTTATTTTCCGCTCCAAAAAATGCTTATAACTCAGCGTTCAATAGCGCTTGGCAGATAATAAAAGCAGCTTTAGAATTGGAGTTCAATGCTCTCTGAAATGATCTAGAGCTTATTTGGAAAAGCTGCTTCGACTAAGCTCTCCTTGTGAGTTTTATCTGAACACCCCCTTTAATATGTGTGTTGCCGTACTTATGCCGATAAGAGGCGTGTTACTCTAAGGCCTAAGGCATACCTCGCGCGATTTCTGTGGCTGCGCGATTTGGCACAACAGTGACTCTCTGCAATTCGTTTTTAATGCGTTTCCTTCGGTCAGAACTTAACCCATTTGCGACGACTTACACAAGCTACCCGCCTATGCGTTCGAGAAGCGCGCACGATAAATTTGTAGAAATCTGGCAAATCGCCAAGTCGCGTGAAAGTGGCGATTTGGCCAAATCGCGTGAGGTATGCCTTAAGCCTAATGGAATATGTGCATCGGGGTGGAGGAACGAACACCTCAATTTGGCACCGCCTCCGCGGACTACTGGTCCCAACACGATGCACAACAGTAGGACGAAAGGACCAGCAGCCCGCAGAAGCGGCGCCTAATTGAGGCGTCCGTACCTCTACCCTGTGCATCGCGCACAGTGCGCGCGTTCCTCAATCGTTCCACAGTCATAAACCGTTTGATTTTTGATAACGTGATTGGAGGCCAATCAATTTTCGAAAACTGTTGAAAATCGGGATTCTCCGGTTTTTTAACGGAAGTGAAGGCGTTAACACATTCAACAGGGCCGATTCGGGAGTTTCGAATTGCTCGACCCCGTCGGGATGCTAGCGAGGAGCAGCTGCAACTGCGTGAAGCAACTGCGACTGCAGCGTACGCTTACAGCTTACGCTGTCGTGGATCGTCGGAGGCGGGCCGCAAAAAAGCAACTGCATGACACCTGCAGTCGCAACTGCAGCTAGCTTACGCTGTAGTAGGGCGGAGCGCAAAAGGAATCAGGCGCGTTCTCCTTTTAGAAGCAACATTGGGAGACCGGATCAACGCAGTTGTTTTCTTCTGGGTCCTACATATCCGTATAGGGAACTGGGTAGCATAGATTCTGGGTGTACGATGCCTTTAAGCAAACACATCAAGTCAAAATTATAGGCAGCATGTTGTTAGAGGTTGACTTGATAAACTCATTGAGAGAGGAGTGGAATGTAGAGTCAAATTGGGATCCGGCGCCCTCTACTCTAGAAGTTGGACAAGTCAAGTGCTTTAAGTTTGGAGGGTCATCCGTCTATGAGTAAGTTGCGAGAACTCAGAATTTTGCTAAGACTTTGTACAGTAGAGTAATTCACATGCTGAACACGAATACCATATTCATTTGTTGCTTACGAAAGAAGCCTTCTTACACGGAACGGATATCATTTTTGTAGTATGTCGAGTAACCCCTATGAACCAACTTCCAGCAAACTGCTCAATTTGAAAATTTACTTTTACCGAGAACCTGCCGTAGGCGCTTACATGAGAAAACAAAATCTAGGAAAAATGTCTGCATTTATAGCTTACATCACTATTGCCGAAGAATGGATGCGCCATTTCAAAGGGACAAGTTCTATGCAGTATGTAGCATTACTTAGGTGCCAACCTTATATTCAAACATTAGAAGTAAGTGACCTGAGAGAGTTGAGGTGGTGCCTTTTGTATGAGTGTTTTTCCTTCTGTGGGCGCAAATTGCAATCAAATCCGTGTCACCACTTTATAAATGTCCTACACAAGCGACTTGACCACAGATAAGGATGTGACAATATTTTCAGATGAAAACGTGAGCGAGACGGTGTTTGTAGTGTTTCAGGATTTGTTGGGAAAAGAAGACGACGCGCAAAAGTAAAAAAAAAATCAACAAATACTTATCACAAACATCAAGTGCATTCAATAAACACTTTACATGTTAAGCGGTTGATCCATGTTTCTTTCTGAATGGATAAGAAATTAGCAATTAATATCGGCATCGATACATCTCAATGGCAAGTAAATGATAAAATGTTAGAAGATACCAGCAAGTAAATGATAAAATGTTAGAAGATACCAAAGCAAATTCGGGGGAAAACAGGGTAACTGTGGAACCTAAGAAATGGGAAAATTAGAACTGCATTCAATCTCGTAAATGATTGTTGATTGATCTCCTGAAGAAGCTACATCATTGGCTGAGCCGGAACGTTACGCCGCCCTAACCACGCCCACAGAATGTAAGGGCAGTGTCCGTACTAGGTTGGGGGTTTTGGGATTTCACTGCTGCACAAAAGCAGCCCCTGACATACACCCCCCCCCCAGTCCAATCGGAGCACATCCAGTGGAGCCGGAAGCGAGAAAGATACGCCGGAAGTTGGAAGAGTTACGTTACGCGGAGGACCCCGCCCACCGAATCGGTTAGCAATAGTGCGCATATTGCACACAGTCAAAACGTGGAGTCCCAGCAAGATTCTGCGTCTTAACCTCGGCGGCAGGCGTCTAAATTCAAAATTAGGGGCTTCTGGAATAGTCCGTTTTCGACATTTTCGTACCCTGCAACCTGTCTTTTTGGAACCAGCGTGAAGGATAAGCAAGGTAAGCGAAAAAAAATTCGTTTGAAATTTTGCCCGGACACTGTCCTTGAGCGGTAACGACGGGTAAATATGGGCAGGTTTGTGAAAGTTTTGCATTATCTACGTACTTTACACAAGTCCTCCAAAGGGAACGTGGTAATTTTATATGAAGCATTGATACCAGCTGTACGGAATTAATAGCCTGACGTCTTTACCGCTGTTGAACCCCCCTTCCCTCGAAGGGACTAGATCCAAAATTCTTGAAAATTCCTACATGAGATGTAAAATTATGGGCGTCACTTGCTTTTACTTTGAATATACTGATTTCTAGAAATGAAGCACTACTGTTGCTCCGACAGTTTGGGTTGGGTCACTAACTTAACGAGGTACGATTATGCGCATTTGCTGCAGCTAATTTCAATTATTTTACTATTCTACCAATCTCACAAGGGATGGATACTTGATCGAATGGTGTTTCCACATATAATGTGTACCATTTTTGTACCATTGTGTACCATATTTGTGTACCCTTTTGGATTGGGCAAAAACGACACGTCTGCCCGGACGACACGCCACGGAGACTGACTCATGCTCTGCACCTGCAACGCCAGGACAGTCTCCACAAACGCCGACCTCCACGCTCTTCTCGACGCTGCAGAGCACATCAAGTACCACATCAACGCTCTGCAGGAAACGAAGTCCAGGAAGAAGGACGTGCGACAGATGAATGATGGAACACTCATCATTCGTGGTGAGAAGGTTCCATCACGAAACGTGGGAGGTGTTGGCTTTGTCGTCCACCCATCTATCGTCCATCTTGTCGATTCGCACGAGATGCTATCACCCCGACTAGCCATCCTACGACTACGCCCTCCACGTCAGAAGACCATCAGCATCATCAACTGCTACTCTCCAACATCAGCAGCTGACGACTCAGAACTAGATGCTTTCTACGAAGACGTGGAGGAGGTCGTCCGCAACGAAAAGTCCTTCTACAAGTATGTTGTTGGCGACTTCAATGCGAAAATCGGGATGCCACTAGAAAAGGAATATACGGATATAGGATCGGGAAGTTTGGATATGGGCTCCGGAACGAAAACGGCAACCGTCTTGTTGGGCTTCTCTCTGCCGCACGACTTTTCCATGGAAATTCCATCTTCATGAAGAAAGAACATCGCCGGTGGACATGGGAATCGCCCAACGGAACGACTCACGCGGAGATCGGCCACATTCTCGCCAACCGAAGGTGGAGCTTGCTCGATGTCTCAGTAGTTCCATCCTTCTGCAGTGGCTCCGATCACCGCCTCTTTCGAGCGAAGATACGACTCAGCCGAAGGCTGGAAAAGAAAGTCTGTCACAGTGCCGCGAGAAGGAAGGAAGTCGTTTACGACGGTAACAGGCTGGAGGAGCTCATATCAAAATGTGACTGGCCCATCGAGGAGGACCCAACGTACGACTACGACCGGCTTCTGAAAGGATTGCGAGCCTGCGGAGAATGTGCCTCAGTGACTTTTGAGAAGAACTTGGAACGTATTTCGAAGCCCCTCCAAGGAATTGCTCGAAAGAAGAAGATCTCTGATGCAGGATCCGAATGCAACCCATCTCGAGCGACTGATAGCCAACGCCAGTTGCAGAACAGCTTTGCAGGAGGATCTCAGGAAGTACAGGCAAGCCAAGATACTGGAAGCAGCCGAAGAAAGACGAAGTCTTACGAAATGCCGAAGGGACCTCTGTGAATATCGCGTACCGCTGGCTGCACTATTGAACGAAGACGGGACTCCGACCTCTTCCCGATACAAGATGGAATCTATCGCGAAGAACTTCTATACCAACCTCTTCCGCTCATCAACACCCGTGCCGATGCCCGTTGTTCCCACTGGAGAAGTACCACCACGAATTCTACCTGCTGAAGTGCGCACGGCGATTCAGACCATGACATCCACGGCTCCAGGACCAGACCATCTTTCCGTCGAATTTCTGGGAGCCGGAGGACAACGTTTACACGAGATTCTCGCGTCGCACCTGACATCTTACCTTCAGAAGGAGAGGATTCCCGACCAGTGGAGAACGTCAAGAACCGTCCTTCTTTTTAAGAAGGGTAAACGGGAAGATCTTCGAAATTACCGTCCAATATGCCTGCTGAGTGTGCTGTACAAGCTCTTCACAAAGATTATCCTCGCACGCATATCTAGGACACTGGATGAAGCCCAACCCCAAGAACAAGCTGGATTTCGCAAAGGATTCAGCTGCATGGACCACATCGAGACGGTTTCGAGGGTCATAGAAGTCTGCCGGGAGTACCGACTGCCTCTCGTCTTAACCTTTGTCGACTACGAGAAAGCCTTTGACAGCGTCGAAACCAACGCCATCATGTCTGCGCTAGTCGATCAAGGAGTGGAACCAGCTTACGTGAGGACACTAGCCGACTGCTACAAGGACTGTACAACAACGATGCAGCTATTCCATCGCCCCCTAACCATTCCAGTTGGGAAGGGGGTTCGACAAGGCGACACTATTTCGCCGAAGATGTTCACCGCAGCCTTGCAGTGGGTGATGAAGTCACTAGACTGGGAAGAGAGAGGCATACGAGTTGATGGGAGATTCCTATCCAACCTTCGTTTTGCGGATGACATCGTCCTTTTCTCGAGCAGTATCACTGAAGCAGAGGCGATGCTGAAGGAACTAAACGAAGTAGGGAAGAAGATCGGACTGCGAATAAATCGGAAGAAGACTCAGTTCATGAAGAATGCCCTTTGCGAAGGTGCAGAAATGGAATTGGAAGGCCCCTATCATGGAGACGTCTTCTTACGTGTATCTCGGACGTTCGTTGAACATGGAGAACGACTTGAGGGAAGAATTTAACAGGAGAAGAAGAGCAGCCTGGGCCGCCTTCGGGTCTCTGAAAGAAGCCACCGACCAACTGACGGACCCGGAGCTTCGTGCCCACCTGTTCGACTCAACCGTTCTCCCAGCGCTCTGCTACGCAGCTGAGACTTGGGCCGACACCGTAGCCACGTCGAAAGCTTTAAGGATCACCCACAGAGCGCTCGAGCGCAGTCTTCTGAAGATGACCCGACACAAGCAACATCTAGTCGGACTTCGCAGCACGGATATGAGAAGAATGTCCCGTCTTCGTGACCCAGCGGAATACGTTGCGAAAGCGAAACACCGATGGGCCGGTCACATAATGAGAAGAACGGACGATAGATGGAACTAAGAACATCTGAGTGGATTCCTCGCGAAGCCAAACGTCCTCGAGGAAGACCACCGACGAGATGGGCAGAAGTGTTCGTGGAACGGATGGACCAGCTGAGAAATCAGCTGGATACGATTCTTCCCCCTGGAACTCGTGGACGCAGCCACCGACGACGACCAAGAAGATCGTGGATGTCCGAAGCGAGGGACAGGGATCAATGGCGACTTCTGTACTGGGGCCCGCACGTCACGTGAGGACGGGCCATCTAAGTATCTAAGTATCTAAGTATGTGTACCATCTTATAGAGCATGGTATGCTGATTCCAAATCGGCTTTCGTTATCTGCGAAGCGCTTCTGAGAGGGTAGTCATGGAGATTTGATGCAAAAATTTGAAAGCGCCGCTACAATAGAATCAATCAATACTCTAGCCAGTGAGCTCAAATGGGCCAAGATTACTACCAAGGCGTTTTATAGTATGAAGTCCTTCAATCTACCAAACTCATGTCAGTCATTACTCCTTTCATGCTCCGGAAAGACCCCAACACCTATTTTTATCTTAGCCAAATTACTGAATTTTTACCTCAATAAAATTTTTAGAACTCCCCTCTGAGAAGCGCTCTTCAGATACCGAAAGCAGATTTGGAATCAGCGTTCCATGCTCTGTAAGATAGTATACATCTCATAATGCCACTTCGACCAAGTATCCTCCCCTTGTCAGACAATCCTGGCGAGCATCCCGCACTCACCCACGATGCAAATTTGACTGCCCAGTTTTGGCATCGCAAAGGCACTATATTTATCGTCAGATCTACGCAACTGTACAGAAAATTTACTCGATGTCTTGTTCCTTATGACTTTGCGAAGTGCGTAATCTACATCACATGTGTTTGAAGCAGCGATATGCATTCAAACTACTGTACAAAGAGACTGATTTAAGTTCTCGTCGGACTTGCTCTTAATAAATAACAAGAACAATAACGTACAACAGGCATACTGCCATCAGATTCAGATTTCTGCATACTGTATAAACTCTTTTAATTTTTTAGTTTCCTGGTACATATAAGCATAGAAGTTTTCGGGTTTCATATGAAACCATTCAATTGAGGTATGAATCACATGCATTTGTTCATAACCTTAGCTATATTGTATGTAATCGAGATCATGTTTTGTGTGTTCACGAAGGCATTAACGTCACAACAACAGTTTATTCAAAAGAGGAAAATGACGTCTATGTAAAAGCGACATCCGAAACTCTTCACCCTGAAATACTGAGTTCTATGATTAGGTTCAGTAGTCGTGTCTCCGATCGAATTTCGAAGCATATGAAATGGAAATATAATAGTAAGCCTTTTTAAGTGGAAAAAATGCGTGAAGAGCCGGGCGTACATCCGCCTCCCGATTCTCCCAACAAGACAACTGTTACGAATCCATTGCATGCCGATCATCTTGCATTGTTGTGATAGTTAGTCGCAATTAGTCGTGTCGAAAACTATCACAATCGAAATGCAAAATGATCAGAATGCAATGCATTGGTAACAGTTGTCTTAATGGGAGAATCGCGAGGCAGTGAAATCGAGTGATGTGTGCCCGGCTATTAAAGGGATTTGCGATCTCAGTCTACAATGATCACCTGCCTTGACAAAACATTGACAAGTTCCACTATGAAGGGCCGTCCGTAAATTACAGCTGCTGTCCTTCAAAGTTGTATCAAATGAAATGGTTCTCTATTCATTCGATTGAGTTGTGGGAGTTACATCTTTGAAAAGTTTTTGTTTGCAACAATTTGAAATCACAGCAAGCCGAAATGCTTTCGTAGCGCTCATTTCAGAAAGCAAGAATTTTGCTTTGAAGAAGGTAAGGCTAGCAGTGCAATTTCTGTCTCTGGGGTGCAGAATATAAGCCAATCAGTTTTATCGGTTGCAGAGTGATAGAGGGGCAAACAAATCCTCCTACCTAATGCCTGGACATGCTGAGTCTCAGTTTTCTCCTAGTGGCTTGGCTTCACCCTATAACGCGATGATTGAGATTCCCACAGAATAAAATTTCTCAGCGCATGCACTTTGGTCCGCCTTTCACGTCCGAGTAGGACTATCTCTCTCGTTTGTTGTGCAGTCACAAAATTCATAATTGCGTATAGCGATGAAAGCTTCTACAAATGAGAAATTCAAATCTTACCCGTTCCATTTTTTCATGAACAACCGGGATTCCTTTTTTTTCCATTTCTTCCAGGTCTTTCTTGAGCCCCTGAACATGTAGATTTCGACAAAGAGCTCCGATCTGCCTACGAGCTAATGTACTTTGCTCTGCCTCTTTGGATTTACACAGTATGCAATTTTTTTCTCACAAACGAATTCCAAGTCTAGAGTTTTGGTGAATGTTTTACTTGAAAGTCGGAGGCAGATGGCATATGTACATGATTATCCGTTGACAACTCACTTCTTGCTGTTCCTTCTCCCAGTCAAGTGGTTGCACTTCTGCGCTAAATGCGGACTGAAATGATGAGGTCACTCCAGATTTCACAAGCTAAGCAACAATCTTTTGCTCTTACCCGTTCTTCACTGGGGGCCGAAGTCTCTAGCGCTTCAGCAAGTAAGTCATTTACCGACGGCTGCAATTTGCTTTATAAGAATATGCATGGAACACTAGTCATTCTCTTGTTTCATTTTCTCCGACTGCGTTATCCATCGCTGTAGCTTTTGTAAACCGTTAAAGGTCGATCACCATTAAGCTTCAGACTATTGGCTAATTTAGGAGTATTTTAGTAGCGTAATCTGGCGATAGTGATATGTCTAAGGAAACCAACCCAGTGATTGTAAAAAACATTTCATTTCTAATGAGAAGCTTCAAATGTCAGACTACTATAGCTAAAGTAGTACTCGCATTTGAAGTTAAATGTCGAAAGTCGGAATAACGGGTCTCAGTGGAGGCCTTATTCCACAGAGGCCTTATTCCATATTTTTTCCTTATTCCATACTAGCTGGCTTACCCGGCTCCGCCGTATGTTCCGAATAGAAAATTCCATTTCTTAACCGATCCGGACCAAACTTGGCGCACATACACATCGGGCCCCGGCGGGTGTCACAGTCCACTTTTCGTTATCGAACGATGTCGATTTTATCGATTCTTTGCAAAATTTGAGCTAGGGGGCTGGAATTTGGCAGAGGGGTGTAATCGAGCATGCTGATCACCCCCACGGGGGTGATCAGCATGCTCGATTACCCCCCCCCCTGTGCCAACTCCCAGCCCCGTGGATCAAATTTTGCAAAAAATCGATAAAATCGATACCGATCGATGACGAAAAGTAGCCTATGACACCCGCCGGGGCCCGAAGTGTATGTGTGCTAAGTTTGGTCCCGATCGGTTCAGAAATGGAATTTTCTATTCGGAACATACGTAGAGACAGACAGACATACATACAGACAGACAAATAGACATTCAGCTTTATATATAAGGTTTTCCTCACCGTATCATCAATATCTCCCGCATTTACGAACGCAACCAATAGCAATACCTTAAAAACACGTTTGGCATTAGTGTTAGATGAAGTAGCTATGGAATACATACCGCTCCAAGCACTAGAAGTTTCATTTTTGATTAGTAGATGATAACTTGGTCAACTCTCGCCTCTTTTATACATCCATATAAGTCATACCATAAGCTGCAAAAACATGAACTCTTAATCTGAATCAACCATACATAGCCGTTTGTGGGACTAAATAAATAACACTTCGTACAGACATACTGTGACATGCTAAACAAATGCAATATTATTTTTGATTTTCAAATAGACAGTTGTTATGCACCTACATTATAACTGTACAAACAGCAGAACTCATCGTGTCTACATTTTTCTGACATTCATTGGGATAAATATCTTTGGTCTGGCATCTGCTGTAATAGAGGCTCCAGAAAAGAAAAAGTAAGCGTGTCCTTCCGCATCTAAAGAGAGTTTCTAATACCACATACTTGCAACGCTATATGATTCAGAGTGCTACTTAAAGGCAGTGTCCGGGTAAAAACTCAATTTTGAGATTTTGTGCTTATCTTGGCCTATTCGCCATGCTGAATTCGAAAATCCTCACCGGAAAGTGCGAAAACGGCGAAAAAGGGCCCTAACGCTGGACGGAAATCAGTAAGTGGGCGGGGTCTTCCCCATTGTGGATTCACGCTCCAAGCTTCCGGAGCGATCTTCTCGATTCCAATTTCAAGTCATGCATTCGCACGCGGCCTGTGGAGATCTTAGAGTGCTAGCGGAATTTAGAAGATCGCTCCAGAAGCTGGGATCGCGAAATTCACAGTGGGGAAGACCCCGCCCACTTCTGAATTCCCTCCCACGTTAGAGCCCTTTTCGCCGTTTTCGCGCTTTCCGATGTGGACTTTCGGATTCAGCATAGTGAGTAGGCCCGGGTAAGCACAAAATCAAAATCGACTTTTCGCCCGGACACTGCCTTTAACAATGCAGCCTTGAAATTTCGGCACGTACTACAGTCGAATAGCTTTAGCGGTAAATATAGTGTGCTTGCACAAAAGGTGAAATGCGGTGAAATTGGCGCGTGAAGAAATAGTTTCGACTGTGACGTCGGCCAATTGCGCGCGCAAGATACCCGCGGTACTGACGTGGCTATTTGTTCACGCGCAAATTTCACCGCATTTCACCTTCTGTGCAAGCACACTATATTTACCGCTAAATCTACTCGACTGTACTTACATTCGAGGAGGTTTTCCGGTTAATATAGGTGCTTGCACAGAAGGTGAAATGCGGTAAAATTTGCGCGTGAAGAAGTGGTTAAGTCAGTAGTGCAGGCATTTTGCGCCGGAAATTGGCCGGCGTCACAGTCGTAGCTACATATTTGTTCACGCGCGAATTTCACCGCATTTCACCTTCTGTGCAAGCTCACTATAATGAGCGGGAAATCTACTCGACTGTCTACAGGAAGACCAAGCTTGCGTCATCAAAACGTAATACACGGAAGCCTCTTTCTCTGTTCTTTGTGGCTCCATATCCCGTAGCATACGACAGTGTGGTGGTAAATGCACTTATATACTGGGTATCTAAAAATAATGAATTGAGCGTTCAATCTTCAAAAACTTTCATGTGTAAAAAGTTTTGCTCTCCTCTAAATGCCGTATCGTAGAGATGGGTCCAACTATGGAGCGAATTACCGATCAAGTTCCATTACAACAGGATCACGGTAGGACTTCTGAAGAGGATGTTCAGCTATTAGGAACCCTATTTCTGCTCAAAAAGCAAACGAAAGAATCTAAAAGCTTTCGCACTAGGGTAATCACTGACTTTGAATGTAAATTTGCGCCTTTCCGCAACGCTTTGCTCATATGTTATGCCAAGCAAACCGCAATTGCTGTTTTTACATGCTTGCTGAAACTACAGCATTTAAAAAGCCTTAACACACGACAAAATTAAGAAAAAATCATTCCACGTGAATTCCCTGGTGTACAACTTTCCAGGTATTTTCGAAACACGGCTAAACCACAATGACGCTTTGAGCTGGTTCCTATCGTGATCCTATAATAATGATGTCTAGTTGGTATTCGCTTCATGCTGTAAAAATTGAAGCTGTAAAAGTTGAAGCTTTACAATATGGTGTTTGAAGGCAAAAGTTTTTTATACATCTTTCGATGCTGGGACATCCTGTATTTTTTTATCTTTCTGTGATAATTTACGAGCTTCGCACTTGGACTAGCACTTCAAACATCACTTGTCTTGTAACTACAATTGATATTGATATGTCCTATAAGCAGGTCTCACCCTTGTTTGCTTGCGATTGTCGGTATCCATATAGCTGACTGGTGTCCTAATGCAAACAATGTCATTTGTGCTTAATCATTGTAATGGCGTGGTTCAAGAGTCTTACTTGACATTGATACCTCCTTCTACGGAAAATGAAGCTGGTGCTACATAATTCAATTATCGGCGCAAGCTTCTCCGAAGAATGCATAACCATTTGTCGTCGGCGACACCACGTAAGAGCACGATGGGAGAAGATTTTGAAGTACGTATAAGGCAGTGGCGTACCGAGTCCCCCCCCCCCCCGAGAAGCGAAATTTTTGAAAGTTATTTACATGGGTTATAAAATTGTGCAAATGACTTCTTTCGGGGTTCTGAGCCCGCGAAAATTTTAAAGAGCATATCAAAAAAATCTTCGGAGTGCGTGACTGACGCCACGCACCTTCATCGAAAAAAAATTCTTGTCGCCCCCCCCCCCCCCGAGCCGAAATCCTGGGTACGCCACTGATATATGGCTATTCTCTATGATAAAGTTGGTAGTCGTTGATAGTTAGATCTGTTCTAGAATGCTATGAATATTAGAATCTTTGATTGTTCGTTAGTAGGATAGCGAGTAGGTTGTGATAAAAAAATTTCTTACCATGATTCATGCTCACAGACAATTCATGAGGCACAACCCTCGTAAGAATTGCATGTTGCGTATACTTGAGGTTTGCGAGATCTATTTTCATGCACATGATTTATTTATTTATTTATTTATTTATTTATTTATTTATTCAATACGCCCTTGGCGTTCCTTACAAAAAGAACAAAAAGAACACGAGTTACTCATACAACCGCAATCAAAGTCTACCATGAAGATTAGGTCCAAACTTTTAAATTGGTTAAGAATTATATATGATTGAAATATGATAAATAATATTAGGTCATTCCGAAAGTAATTTCGCTTTTTTCAAACGGACGCTACATGAGAAGGAACAAAGATTTTTAAGAGATTTTGGTAGCATTCGATGCAGCATTTCATCTCCTTTTTAACAGTGGTGAAATCTTTGCAGCTCATTCATTGAGCTTTCAAAAAATAACCAAAACCTGCGATCCATGCTTTTTGAGAAGGTCAAGTTACACAATTTTTCAAAACTTTCATATCAACCCTCAGAAGGAGTTCAAGTAACGATTAGATAGAGCAAACCTCATAGAATACAGTACAACTTTTTTCTCTTTTTCGTAGCTGGCCATAATTTTTTGAAAGATTTTTTTTACCAAAACCATCGGATTTTGGCAAACCTACGTCAGCAACAATCGCATCAAACATCAGTAATTACTCGGAATTTCAAGCTTCCAAGGTGATATATGACTTAATATTGATTTTATAAAGCGAATGAGAGTTTACGGATTCGAAATACTGAACTTCGAGTTTTCCGGGTACAGCCTTGGGCGCGTTCAAAAACATGAGTTATGACGATTTTATCCCCGAAGACTGAACGAATCGGAAGCAAAAAACACCTATTAAAAAGATGAGAAAAAGCTGCATCGAATGACACCCGAGCTGCTCTCTCATTGATGTTCTACGAGATTTGAGTTGACTAAGTATGAAAATTGGTAGCATCAGTTGAAATTTTGTTGAAAAGTTTTGAGGAGGTATGTGAAGGAGAAAAAAAATGTTTTGTATCCTGTAGGGTTTGCTCCAGCTAATCGTTACTTGAACTCCTTCTGAGGGTTGATATGAAAGCTCTGAAAAATTGTGAAACTTGATCATCTCAAAAAGCACGGGTCGCAGGTTTTGATTACTTTCCGAAAGCTCAATGACTGAGCTGCGACTGTGCAGCCTCACCACTGTTAAAAAGAGGATGAAATGCTGCATCGAATGCTATCAAGACCTCTCAGAAAACGTTTTTCCTTCAAATGTGGCGCCCCTTTGAAAAAAGCGAAATTATTTTCGGAATGACCTTATATATTGCGTACAATCATATTTTAATATATATAAAATACCAGTGCGTCACCTCTGCTTCGCAGAGGCTCGCACTGGCCCTACTTTCTGTCTTTCCCTTACTCATTCCCACATAATAATGACAGTGAAACTCACCGCGCTATGCAGCCTATCACGAATGATTTGTAAACAATCACTCATTTCAAACGCTTTTCCATATGAGGTCGGTAATTTCGCGTGGATAAAACTTATCCCAGAAGAACAAATGAAAATTTGATTTGGTTTTTGGACTTCTTACGACTTGATGTTTACCATAAGGTACAACAATCACCCTGGGCTTCAACGCTGTGCCAAAATCCTCTCAAATGATCGGGTGAAATCTTAGCAAATCAACCATTCACGTGATCAATTCTTTTTGACGCCGTTTTCGCAAAGTAATAAACTTAGTTCACTTATTTTGGCTCAAGTCCATGGCTTGCACATTAAAAATCAGTGGCTTTGCAAAAAGTTGTGCTACAGGCTCAATTTTACTGGCCAAAAGCCAAGTGGATCCAATTCATGCGCATTTTTCGAGGGCTCCACTCAAGGGATCCGCTCGTGCAATTGTATATTGGACTCTCATGTTGGCAGCATCCGCTGTGCAAAATCTGGGCTCAGAAGGTTGGCTGGAACTCGCTCTACGAATTTCGTGACAGACAGACGTACACACAGACACACAGACAAACAGACGTAAACAACCCTTAGCCCGTTATTATCAACCAGTGCGTCACCTCTGCTTCGCAGAGGCTCGCGCAGAGGCTCGCACTGGTCTTACTTCATATGCCTTACTCATTCTTTACTAATGATGGCAATGGAACTCACCGCGCAGTGCCGATTATCGCGAGTAAAATGTAAACAACTATCCATCCCAATTGCTTTTTCATGTAAGATCGGTGTTTTCGCGTGGATGAAACTTTTCGCAGAAGAACAAATACAAATTTGAATAGGTTTTTGGACTCTTTCTGGCTTGATAGCTGCCATAAGGACAGTAGGCAACGTGAGCTACATCTCTGTGCAAAATTCTTCTCGAATGCTCAGGTAAAACCATGGCAAATTAACCATTTACGCAACCATTTCTTTTTGGCGTCGTTCTCGTAAAGTAGTAAACTTTTGTCCACTTTTTTGGACTAAATTCATGGCTTGCACATCAGCATGCCAAACACATCTCCGACTTTGCAAAAAGTGGTGATACGGAGCCAATTTTGCTGGCCAGAACCCAAGTGGTTCCGTTTGACGCGCATTTTCTAAGGGATCCATCCAACAAAACTACTCGTGCTTTTGCACGGTAGGCTCTTATGTTGGTCGCATGCGGTGTGCAAAATTTGGGCTCAGGACGTTGGCTGAAACTCGTTCTACGAATTTCGTTACAGACAGACACACAGACATACACACACACATACACACACACACACACACACACACACACACACACACACACACACACACACACACACACACACACACACACACACACACACACACACACACACACACACACACACACACACACACACACACACACACACACACACACACACACACACACACACACACACACACACACACACACACACACACACACACACACACACACACACACACACACACACACACACACACACACACACACACACACACACACACACACACACACACACACACACACACACACACACACACACACACACATACACACACACACACACACACACACACACACACAAACACGTAAACAACCTTAGCCCGTTATTATAAGTTATGATGATTGTATGCATATTTTCAGCATACAATCGTATTTTCATGATTTATGCTGCATGAAAATATGATTGTATGCTGCAACTGCGGTCATTCTTCGCTCTTTATGAAAATGATGACAGGCAAATACTTTATCTATAATCTTATCTGCAGTCATCATTTTTCCATGTTATCTATTACATGGGGTTGCCCTATGTCAAAGACGACAAATCAAACAAGCAGGATAACACAGAAAAAGTGTAGAATATAACAAATACATTCACATGAGCGCTGCAAAGAAGAGCCCACGTGGTTTTGTATGCATATCTGAAGAATACTCCGGCACATTCCAGCTGTCAAGGAGATAATCGTATAGATATTGATACTAGCAAACTCGATTTTCGTGATTACTTTTCCAAGGTTGGTTTAAAAACCAAATTTTGGTTGTACTACATTCTCAGAGCAATTGAGTCCCATAACAAATAGTTGACCGCATATTCAGATCCATACCTACATAGTGCTCAAAATCTCGGTTTCTTCAAGGTAGAGAAGGCAGCTTGACAATCTATAAAGATTTATACTTACGTGTTTCTGCCTTAAGACATTTTATTGCCATATCTTGACCGGATAAAAAATGGCAGCATCATCAAACTTGGAAGACGAAAGACTTCTAACGGATTTGCCTTTATCTATAAACTTACTAAAAACGTTATTTTCGAACGACCACAGCGAACGAATTCTCCTAAAAAGAGCTACTTCAGGTCAAAGTTGATAAGCCAAATCTCACATTTGAAGTGAGTTTCAGCCGTGTGCATGTGCTCTCGCACGGTTTAAATCCCAAGTTGTTTACATACTCTTCATCTACCTCATTCGTTCTCAATTTCTCGGGCACGTTCATCCATGTCAGCCTCTTCTTACTCGAGCTTTGCACTTTGTTCGTATTCATTAATTTTTTTCTTCACCCTTCTTTGCTTAGTTCTCATAGTTGTTATTGTTTCACTGAATAAACATCAACAGCATGCGAAATAGTATCCTTTCTGTATCCAAATATACGACATGATTACTTGATCAAAACTCTATGGAATTGATTAGACTATTTTATTTGAACAATTCATAGACGCACAGTAGATAGTCGAGTAGATTTCTCTCTTAATATAGTGTGCTTGCACTGAAGGTGAAATGCGGTAAAATTTGCGAGTGATAAATAGCTACGACTGTGACGACGGCCGATTGCGCGCGCAAAATGCTGGCATTACCGGCGTGGCTACTTGTTCACGCGCAAATTTCACTGCATTACATCTTCAGTGCAAGCACACTATATTGAGCGGAAAATCTACTCGACGTACATGAAACAATGAGATCATCCATCAGCCTCGTTGAACAACGCCAGACATATGTGTAATTTCGAGAGACGGTACTGGAAGGGTACACGAAATCATAGAGACTACCATAAGATATCGTGCAGGTTTGAACCATGGCTCGATACGAATGTTTAGTGTTTTTCTGTGTTACTGTAGAGGGTATCATAAATCACCTTTGCTTCATATTGGATTGGTTGAGTATGGACGAGGGGAAAAACCGATGGGCACACCAATATTGTATAGACAACACCTTTTGTACGGCCAGCTAATGTAAACAATGCTTCACAGAATATATTTTTGACCTATCGAAGAGCAGTTCCGAGCAGTGCATCGAGCCAGTTCGTTGTTACTGTCATACTTGCGAACAAAAGAGAAATTACTCTGCACACTTATTACAAACTATCGAAAAACCTTAACAAGGGCATGGTGGGGTGTGATGTTTACATACGCTGTAAAAAAGTCCCAAAGTTCCACGAAGCGGCTTGCCTATAAACCAACGGTCCTTGATTGCTTTTCAAAAGGAAACCTAGTGAAAATGGAGGTGAAGACTAAAAGCTAGCTCAAAACATAGCAAAACACTGCCTATAAACCAACGGTCCTCAATTACTTTCCCAAAGGGAAACCCAATGAAAATTGAGGTGAAGAGTTCAAGTTAGTTCAAAACATAGCTTTGTTCTGCCTTCATGAAAGCTTTGATCGAATGTTGGTCAGCCAAGTGTCAGCCACCTGGCAGAGTGTTTTCTACATTTGTGACGGATGAGAACGGCACAAAATTTTAGGGAGCATCAATATCATTCTTCGTAAAATATCCTGAGAAGTTGACCGAGGAGCAACTGGGGCAGTTAGAGCTGCATACGACAGGTCGCGTTGACGAAGGTGGTGCTGTGGCACGTAATTCCAGCAACAAAGATCCTGCAGACGAAATGACTTTCTATACTAATGTCGCCATATGCATTATCTCACGATATCCGTCCTTGAATTCTTTCAAAGGGTTTCTTTACTATATCCATAGAATATCAACTGGTGGAGGTATATATGCTGTATCTATAGAGCTTATGTTTCACATCTGGGCCCGGCCCTTAGTAATCCACCCGGCACGTTGGCATAAGACATGACGGCTACCTCGCGAACCTCATGACAAGCTCATGTTTTGGGCGTGAGGTTCGCGAGTTTCTCTAGCTTCTCGATTTCACGGGTAAGCACAGTGCAATGAAAGGTCGACCGCAAAACCATTGCACCTGCTGGATTAGAACTCTACTCCGGCCAACGAGAGTCAGCATGTTAACCCATTCGACTACACGTGTACATAACAGATCATTCTAGGAAACGTAATCAAGTCAACCAGTAACTTTTGCATTCACGTTATCTTATCCAGGTTGGGCAAACGCTAACTAACGCTACGAAGCAATAACACATTTGACTGGAAGCGTGATTGATATGATCCCATGCAGTTGCCTCATGAATCACACACCAAGAATATTCTGGAAGCCCGCGACACTTTTTTTACCACAGCTTGGACTACCATTCCATGATGTATTGGACTATGCTTTCAGGAGTACACACAAGCTCGTCTATTCGAGTTACTGAACATACGCCCTAATTTTCTCAACCGTATCTTGCAGCTCTTTCCTCATCGTCTTCTCAAGTCTCCCCTTTTTTCTTACAAGCTGAAGATGTATTAGGTTGTAAAGAATGTTACCGGGCACTTGCGAAATTTTTTTTCAAATCACTGTAACTTCAAACAGGCTGAATTTTCTTTAGGGCTACAAACTCCACTGCAAAGACAATTTTGTCTACAACGTATATTTGTCTTGCTGGATTTTCAGCACCTCACTACGGTACACCAGCATGCGCAAAATGGAAGAAGGTCAACGCGAAAAGTGGCCTCTTTGTGCAGGATTATCTCAGCCATGGTAAGAGCTGGAGAGCTCAGATGCTGTATTTATATAGAAGTCTGCTGGGGCTGTTATGTAGACTATTTAAGTCTTTGAGCGACCACCTGCAAAAAATTCTTTTCCAGAAAAGAAAAATCGACCATTTTTTGCCCCCAAAAATGCACCGTTTTTCGAGTAAGTTGCTTTGAAGTCTTCTCGTTTTGCACAGGGCGGACCAAATCTTTGATTACTGCAAAACATTGTTGGGTTAATGCCTTACACATCTTTTGGACCCATCATCCAGGCGTGGCGATTCCCGCAGAAGCGACGCCAGCTGCGAAAAGAGATGCAGTCAGGTGCAAGTTCGACAGCTTGTAATTCCTGAGCGCAGATCGCAAAACCCGAGTGCAGTTGCGGATTAGAAGTCAAAAGGCTCCTCAATCAGATCACCCATAATTTGAACGGACTTCTTCGAATTGCACAAAAAAATGGCCCCAGAAAGAAAAATTGTGAAATTTTTATGGTTGAAAAGACTTCATTGTTTAATGTGTAGATCAAACACGTGTTGGCATTGATAGAAATCAGAAGCGGTATTGAAAAGCCTACGCTTCGCTCTACTGAACACTATACAACACTTGGTGTCAAACTCCAACCGAGCGCCAAAAAATGCGTTTGAAAATGAAATTTCCAAAACTGCCCGGGAACTTTCTTTACAACCTAATAGAATGAAAAGGAAAAAATGAGAAAATGGCTAGTCTCCAAAAATTTATGATATCCGTTTGTTACTATCTGGTGTTAAAATCCTAATGTGCTGTAGTAAGAAACAGTTTTAGGGCTTTTTTGCACTCATGGACAGTGTTAAGGCAAAACTGGTATTTGAACTCCTGTAAAATAACTGAAGGACAGTTAGAACTAATCTAATGGCAACCCTGTATTCATTTATGATCAACGCTTTCTTATCCTAAAACCATATAGAAGATGCTATCTGTATTTTGAGAGCTGAATTTCAAAGTTATGAATAAATCACATGGAAGATGGCTCAGTCATCTCCGATTTTCCAAAATATCCCAAGTATCCAAAATTGCTTGGACCCTATTAGCCGTCCGCTTTCTGCGCGAAATGCGCGCTGTTGAGTCTGTCGCAGAGAGTTCATGTGTGTAAGAGAGGACATAGCAAATGAGCAACGAAAACACAAGAGGAAAGTGACGTGTGATAGAGGCGCTTGCGGACGGCCTATATCTCAGGTCCAACCTAAAGTAACAAGAGTGGTTACTTTTGAAGGAATTCTAACAATCGAAACTAACAGTTCCAGGGACAAATAGGAAGTACAGATACAATATACAAAAAACATATGGAGATTGACTCCTGAAAATGAAGTCCTCATGATTCGATTGATAATCCTGAGGAAAAAGTTTGGTCTGAATATGAGACAAATGCGCTTGTGATTTTGTCGGAGAGGGAGTCTACAGCAAAGTTTGCTGTTGTGAGCATGCGGATATGGAAAAAACATAAAAGCATTGGTGTTCTTCAGAAAGTTGCAATCGTGAAGACGTTAGCATCTGAAAATGGTCCACTTCATTCCCTTCAATCAAGGTTGATCTCAAGGGTATTCCTTACGAATACGTCTACTTACTTTGCTTAATTCTGCATCCTTGAAGCAAAAATCCAAGACCATTCTGATATTTGTAGCGGGCCTGGTGGCAGAACCAAATGCACTGTACATAAAATAGTACCAAATAATAATAACGCATGGTATGTAAGTCTGTGTCGTTGATTTTTTGACCAGGGACAGAAAATCACTGCGGGGCACGCGTACACATCGCCGCAGTACAATCGCCAGTGTATATGTCATTTATAAAATCGTGACGACGGATTTGACTGCGGTCTTTGCGCCCACAGGAACGGAAAATACTCAAACAAAAATGCATTACCTCAACTCTTAGCTCAATCACTTTTAGTGTCTGAATGCTATTATATGTAAGTGGAAAAACCATTCGAGTATAGAATGGTTTTTTGACCAGAGACAGGAAATCACTGTAATCATACCTTCGATACATAGAGTCACGTACTCTGGTAACCTTCACTTTGAGTGTCATGAGGGGACACAACCTTCACCTGGAGAGGAGTACAGAAGTCATCCGGGGCGAAGCCCCGGATATTATAACATAACTAATGACTAACATCCAAAAAAGCTCAAAAACCGAAGGATTGCGTTTTTATGGCCTTTTTTTTTGCTGGAAAGAAGGTTTTTCTTCAAATATTCAGTTAGAAATTAGGATAAAACTTATCAATTAACCTTTCTGTAGACTGCGATTGAGCGTTGGAGGTTCATGAGAGCCGCTGGAATTCAATAAAAACGAGAAACTGCGCTGAAATCATGCGCAGAGAGTCGCCACATAAATGCTGGTCTATCTCGTTATGGAGTGATTTTCAAGACTGCGACGTTGTCAGTGCTCCTGGCCGTCTCATGAGGATCACAACGATATATAATATTATAGGGTTTTGTTATGACCCCGCGGAGATCAATGACCAGAGCCAAATGCCCCGCCGGCTCTGGTCTGTCTCCGCTGCTCGTCTGCGTCTCCGCGCGCTGCGCGCTACCTCGCTACCCCAAACGCGGGGCGCGGGGCATTCGGCTCTGGTACCCTTTTCTTCGCTGTTTCGAACCCAATTTTAGCAAGCTATATATCATTTTGAAGCTCTTGATCTCTATTTTCACGCTGACAACGTCGCAAGACTCCTTTTTATGATTTAAACGAGAAATCCGGCAAAAACCTTGTTTTCGAAAATCTCTCGTTTTTCTCCTAGTTTGACTCTTTTCACGCAGTTTTTTGTGTAGTCGATAGGTCTTGTTTCTGTCTATAATGTAGACAACGTCGCCGAGCTTATTTCTTTGACTATGCCGGTTTTTTTGTGAAAATTACAAAAAATGTGTTTTTCTTTACCTTATTCTTTTTCAGTGGTTTCGCAACGAATTTTCTCCAGCTTGGACGATACTTGCTCAGAATGATGAGCGGAAGAATCCAGACAACGTCGCAGGGTACAAGAGGGACGGCGCGGGGGTAAAAATTTAAAGGACGCATCAGAAATCAAAACCCCGTGTTGCGAATTGCTGGTCTTGAAGCGAAAACATGCACTTTAAAAAGCCGCCAAACGAAAAATTTCAAACCTTATTGCAGCATTTTTATCTGGTTTTCAGCAGTTTCTTTTACTTTTCATATCTATTTTACGTCATTTTTCTTCTCTGATCTTCCTCAAACAACCTTCACTATTTATGACGTCAGATGTTCAAACAACCTTCACTTTTGGCGCCCTGTTTCTAGACTATCGAAGGTATGACTGTAATCTTATAAGAACAAATAGGTTCAGAGGAAGAAAGAGAAGGTCTAAAAAGAGTGGCAAATGCCCTAACAGAACTGAAGTAATAATTAACCGAATTAATGAATTGCAATCATACAGTCTATATAAATATTTCAGAACATTGCACAAACATGATATCAATAGACTAATCGATCTAACATTTGTTATAAAACTTAACGCATTCAGCTATGAATTGGGACATAAGATATATGCGTTGGTAGCTAGACCTTTCTGGAACGGAAAAGAAAATAGGAATATAGAGGCAAACAACGTATATGTAACAATTCCATACTTAGGAAACGTTTTAAACAAGTTAAAACTCAAAAGTTTATGTAATAACAGGGAAATGAAAGAAGTTATACTCACAGCTGCACCAGATAAAGCAAACGAAGTACAGGATATAACCATTGCAATAAGATACAAATTGAAAGAACCGATTGGGACACACATATGTAACTACAATAAATTTCTCAGGAACATTGATACCAACTCTGTCAATACAATTTTGAATAGAAGTTGTATATGCGACACATACAATGAATGTATTATCAGTAACCTGGGACATGTATGTACAGGGGATGTTAATATAATAAAAGATGATGAACTGAGAGAAATATTCACTAAAGGCTTCAAATACAGAACACACAATGTAGTGACAAAACAAGATATATGGAATCTGCTGAAAGATTTAGCACGCTTCATAGCACAAAGGTTAAGAAATGCTCTAAAGTTGAGTACCCCAACAGCAATATTTCTGGAAAGAAAGTTTGTAAAAATATTTACAAACAGAGTTAAGCCTAAACTTTATGAATTATGTGACCAAGAAGTCATCATGAAAGAACTAAATAAAATACAAAAACATTTTGTAATTACACCAACAGACAAAGCAAGTTCAATTTCAGTTTCACCTGCAAAAAGTTGTACCTATTAATGATATTAAAGGAACTGGAACAAACAAACGGTAATGTGCGAACGTACAAGATTACGCAATTTAAATCGGAAGAAGTTAAAGGGATACATGAAAGAATACTACATGGATTGAATTTGAAAGTAAACAAAGCGCACAATGAAATACCCAAGATATACGGGATTCCTGAAATGCATAAAACACCTATAAAATTTAGATTTATAGCGGGAGCTAGATATAGCACGTTAAAACCCCTGACAAAACTTTTGACACTTATACTTAGTCATATAAGAAAGCATTTTATGAACTACTGCAATGTTATCTTCCAGAGAAGTAAAATCAAACACTTTTGGGCGATTGATAATAGCATAGCAGTACTTAAGGACCTTAAAGGACCTTAATGGTTGCCACGGAAACAAGAAAATTTTCTCGGCAGACTTCTCTAGCCTGTTCACGAGTTTAGCGCACTCAGTAGTGAAGAACAATTTAAGTAAACTCATAACGCTATGTATGAAGGGGTATAGATTTATAAGAATAAACAATCAAAATGTGATGTACTCAAATGTTACGGACGCTAAAGGAAATTATTATCAAATAGAAGATATACTATATATGATAGATTCTCTTCTGGATAATAGTTATCTTAGTTTCGCAGGTATGGTATACAAACAGGAGAGAGGCATTCCACAAGGGGCTTCATGCAGTCCTCAGATGGCTGATTTAACTTTATCCTATATGGAATATGAATTTATTAAAAGAATGAAAGCAAACAATAACGCGGGGAACTTACATAGATTCAACAACACCTACAGATACATTGATGATATACTACATACTTCCAAATACGCCACTAATTTCAAACGGTCCTTGACGGACATTTATCACAACGAACTTATCATAGAAAAAACTAACACGAAAGAAAATCAAACAAGTTTTTTAGACCTGAACATAAAAGTAACAAACAGTAATAGAACATTCGCATTATATAACAAAACAGATGAGTACAGCTTCGAAGTTTTAAGGTATCCAATCTGGCAATCAAATGTACCCAGATATATCATTATCAACACTTTTAAAACCGAAACAATTAGAATATATAGAATTGTTCAGATTACATCAATTTCAAAACAGACTTTTGCAACTGGCAAGACTTTCCAAGAAAAATGGATGGGAGGAAAGAATACTAATTAGGACCTTATGTCATACTTTGAGGGATAACCCTTACATATTGCGTAAATATGGCTTTGATGTAGCTGTACATCTACCTTTGGTTCATGAAATAAGGGAACTCTGGAGGACATGATTTCAATTCACAAAATATCATTGTGGGAATACGCTAAAACTCAGTGTAACAGAATTTTTAGTTGATAATCACACTGGGAAATAATTTTAGGCTCAACGTTTAGTAGGTATAGTCTCAATACACTCACAGTTGAGCTTAAATACCCTTCATAATGCAACCTTATGCACTAAGACCATAGACCTGTGAAGCCTTAGAGTCCAGTAATTTTTCAATATTTGATCTTACCATTATGCCGTACGCGCCCGCGCGCCAGATTAATTAGGTCGAATTCAAACCAGGCATATACACACATATGTATCTGAGTAGATGGCGGGATCACAACTCATTTACACATATCTCATCTCATTTGGAGATAGTTCATCCGCATTCCTACCGTTACCCTTGTTTTTGTTCCACTTGCACTTAGCTAACTCCTTTTGGCTTTCTGATAGCACTAACGTATAGGCTTTCAAGAACTTTTGCAGCTTTCCTGGGAACTACTGAAGAGGGCCACCAGGAAGGCTACTCTACCGGTATAGTTCTAAGGCCCGAAACCGGTTGAGTGTAAATTTCTTCTTATTTTGATCTTTCAGAAATCAAACGTAGATGTTAAAAACTTGTCTGAATTCATTTACTCTATTTCTCCTCTTTGAGGTTTTCATAGATGACAACCAAGAAACTAGCGGTTTTTGAATATGCCTGCGGGTCGTGCGCAGTCGCGCCATCGTCACGATCTTTAGAGTGCCCTGTACAGTCTGCCCCAATCCTAACCAGGCCAAAATTGGCATGGCGGGAGTCCGCGTCGCGAGGGTTTCGCGCCACTTCTGCGGCTAGCTAGTCTGCTCCCTCCTCAATCACATCGCTCTCTGCGACAGCGCGCGTATGCAGCGCAAACCCCTAGCGCTGCGAGCGCGCAAATACAGCCGATGGTTCGGCCTGATCCCGATTGGGGCAGACTATACAAAACATCCTCAATATTTCAGCCGCGCCGCGCGTGGTCCGCAGTTTGAGTTATCCGTGCGGCCAACGAATTGACAATGTGGTCGAGTAGGTCTCCTTGCTAATGTGTGCAACTGCAAATTTTCCCAGATGGGCATGGGCGCAAATTTCGTAGGTTGTAAGTACCATTCTTTTTCAGTAAAGTCAAACAACAAAGAACACAAGGAAAGAACACAAAGAATACAACACAGGGGCCACATAGCCAACCTTATCCCAGAAACTGTGCAATCGCACTAGTAACAGGGACCTACTCAAGACATGAGCGCTAATCGAACGTTGGAGAACGAGAGAGTTTTGCAGATTTCAAGGCCAGTATGCATGAAATCCGTGCTCCATGAAGAACGGCGTCGTCCGTTGAAAATGACTGTATTCGCGCTCCACATTTTACAGCTAGGCGCGTCCCCGCGCCTTCTTCTGTCATATGGCGCGAGCAAAGGCCGCAAGCTGACAGACCTCCACAATCGAACGCATCCCCTATCTCCGCAGAGGCGAACGCGCAAAACTGAGTCGCTAGTGCAGACCACACAAACAATAAATAACACTTAGAGGCGTGTCCTGGCAATAAGTCGATTTTGAGATTCTGTGCTTACCCGGACATGTTCGATATATTCAGCACAGCGAATAGGCCCGGGTAAGCACAAAATCTCAAAATCGACGTTGGCACTATGAAGAGTTGAGTGACTCATCCACAACAAAATTCAAAAAAGATAAAGCAAGCAAGGGCAGCTTTTATGGTAAGAGAAAACACAAATTTTCGAAAATGACGCTTACCTTTTTTACATCTTAGGCCGAGCATCCTTTCCCAATTTTGTTGCATCATTTGCTCGAAACCTAAATAGTGGAAATTTTAGAACCTCCTCACTTATAAATATCGTCGAGTTGTCCACAGAATTGGCCGTAGATTGGAGCACGCGCGGCGCGGCGAAAATATCATGAGAGCACGACTTGTAAGGCCTCTGGCAGAGTTCACGCAATTTCATGGTCGCGATTCATCGCGACAAGACAGCTGTAACAATATCGTATGTCGATCTTCTTGCATTTCCTTTGTGATAGTTTTACAACACGACTAATCGTGACTAACTATCACAACCGAAGTAGAAGACTCAGACACATTTTCCGACGGCCCGCGCGCTTTCATGAGCCTACCGTGCGAGCGGCGCGCCTAGATTGTGGGCGTGGCATCGTTAATGACGGGCGGCGCGCCATCGAAACCTGCCGTGCGAGCGGCGCGCCTTGCCTTCGACGGATGGCAGCTATCAGAGTTTTCACCTAGCAAACAACGATATAAAACAGATACACAATAATGTCGCACTTATGAGAAGGAAGAACTACACTTAGCGAAATACGAATAAAAAGATAAATTCACCTTCTTGTTGTCTGGAGCGGTTCTTTGACAAAAACAAGCAACAACTACAAGAAAAATGCAAAGAAATCTTTTTTCCGATTTCGTCGCGCAATCAGCTGTTCATCGATCCTCACTCACTTAGGCGCCCGAAATTGTGCAGTTTTGGGAGTTTTACACCGCAAAAGAACGTCAGCTGCGGTGTTTCGTAAGTTACTCGGGAGCAACTTACGGAAATTTTCTCTGTGCTCTCCTCTTTAGCACAGTATTTACCTTATGTCGTCGCACGGCTCATCTCCGATGGCTCGGTCGGGAGCTGATCTCTCTGCCGGGCTTCATCTGAAGCTCACCTGTAGGGTGACCTTGCATACTTACATTACGGAAACGCGGACAGTCCTCATCTCACCCGACAAAGCCTCATATGCGGGCCTCAGGGGAGATCATCTCCCGTCACCGAGCTTTACTACGGGCCATAGGTTTGCCCGAAACTTGGCCCAGAGGGGTTATTCGGCCCGCTGATGCTAAAGATCACATTGGTTTTGAACCGTAGCGTCATTTTCTCGGATTACGCTAGCTACACGGTAACGGGTGTAAAACGTACTTCTGCCTGAAACGGGTGTACGGCGATTCGGACGATCGTGAAACTTTGCACACACGATCACCGCCTTACGCTACACACCTTGCTGCGGATTTTGCCTAGGCAAAGCACAGGGAAAAGATACATTTGCCGATTTGTGATTTCGACCCCTACCGTAACTATGCAGGGAGACGTTTTCGTGCGGATTTTTGATGCAATCACCAGAGTTGTTTGTTATGTTTTTTTTTACTGATGTTACAATATTTTGAAAGATGTATCGGGCCGTGGTCAGTCTCAAGCGTAAATCTGGAGGACCACAAACGTATGCGAAGCCTAGACCTGTTTTTCCACCATATCTCACTGGGTATGTTTGTTATCTGGTTTCATTACCTCTAGTAGTTTCGTTTTCAGTAGAGAGAATCCTTTTGTGGAAAATATTGTCGCAGATGAAGGGGCACCCTCAGATATCCAGATGGAATTAGAAGTTCCACAAGGTTCATAGCTTTGGTTTTTTTTTCTTTCTGTTATGTTTCCTAGACTTTGTTTTTCCAGATAATGCATACGAAAGACGCGAGTTTTATGTTGAAACTCCTCTACGAGGAGTTCAGCCTCTTCCGTTGCCTAGATCACTTCATGAATGTGTTGAGAACGGAATCTTGCACATTGACAGGGCAGCAGCCCGTCTAATTTTATCGAAGATGCATCGCCAAGAGTTTAACGAAGCGGTCTACTACGTAAGTAGGAGTACTTGATTTTGATAAAAACATACAAATTCTTTCTAGGAGTTTATCAGATCCGATATCGTACCACGCGCTAAAGTCACTTACGGCAGTTTGAATCGCATGGTAGGATCGGACATCCACTCGCTATAGCATATTGCTAATCGCATGACAGTACGGCTGCACATTTTAGGATGTCATATATGCTTTGACTTGCTCAACCTGATTTAGGCCGAGATTTCGAGAGCTGTAACAGCAGAAGTGTTCGACGAATTGAAAGCAGCGAACGATCGACGCCAACACGTGACTTGTGCGTGCCAGGACGTGACGCCTGCATTTCTGTGGACAACTGTGTCAAGTTTCGGCAAATTCAGGCAAACTGCCCTTCAAAAAGGTTTCTCATTCATGTTTTGGATTACAATAAAACGACAATAATCTAGTGAACGCTTTAGCTGGACCTCACAAATGTCTGTAAAGATTGGCAAGGAAGTCCGAGGCACAATACCTTTTAACAGTTATGTTCCTTGTACCGTTTTTTATTCCAAAGAGTGAGTCATGATGCATGCAAACACCTCATTTACATAAGGATTTCATAGATGACGGAACCTGCCGGCGAAATCAAAAACTACTCCATTCGCCTAAACCAAAATGCTGGACGGGATGAAGAGTTGCTCAATCTACCAGAATAAATAGGAGGGATCCTTAGAGGTCAATAAAAGGGATCACTTTTGGACAAATAATCACTCTCAATGGACGTTTCCAGACTTCGATGAAAACATGATGGAGTCAAGGCACGAAGTTAGATCAATGGAATAACCTGGACTTGAATCAGTCTTTGTGAGTGACTAGAACAGGATCCGCAAAAACCAAAAGATTTGTGTTTCAGATTTTACAGAAACCTTGGAGATACCGAAAAGGAAAGAATGAAAGCGCTGGCTGAGCTAAGAAAACAACGCCAAGATTGGCGAGCTCAACTATTCAAATCTCTCCAAATGGCTCTGTAAGTCCAAAGATCCTTTACAAATTTCACTGTGATTGAGAATTTGATTTCAGACGAGATATAAGGTCCTACAATCACGAGTCAGGAAAATGGATAGCCAATAAGGTGAGAATTTGTGCATACTTAAATAATGATCTAACACTTCTTTCAGCGCTAGAAACGTGCCGCACCAACCGAAGATTGAAGGAAGTTACTAACCAAAAAAGGATTACATAGCAGCAACTCAATCATCAGCTAACGCCTGTCAACATCAATCTCCTTTCCAACGTCTCCTCCAGAAAAAAATTGATTTGTCGAGGTTTTTCTTTTTTTTGTTTTCTTTTCAAGTATTGTTCATTGTCTTATCTTTGGTGTTTCATTTTTCGTAATACAATGGTACCTTGCTTTAAGCGTTCATCAAGATCTCCGTGTCCGCTGCCTCAGTGTCATGATTCTGACAGGATTCCGGTTTTTTTGCTCAATCAGGTCATTCTTACCGGTATCTAACAGTGCTTTCTCAGTATCAGCATGACTGCTGTGCTTTACGTGTTTTCAACAGGGTGCTTAGCGCAAAAAGCATTGATGATATTATAGTTGTTGCCTATTGTGTTCTGCTTTCGATTCTGTATTATGTCATTCTGTAAGTCTTTGGATAATAAATCTGCCATCATCATACCTGTATACATGTTTGGCAATAAATCTGACGCTGTGAGATCGTATTTCAATAAAAAAAATATGAATTTTATCAAAGGATTGCTATGTATCACAATAGGGTCCTACAACGCTTTCGAGAGCGGGCGAGCGGCGCGCCTTCAGTGAGCGAGCCGCGTACCTTCTTTCCACGGGCGGCGGGAGGCATGAGCGCTCGCACGCTCAAGGCGCGCGGGCCGTCGGAAAAAGTGTCTGAGGATCGGCATGCAATGAACTTGTAACACTTGTCTTGTCGCGATGAATCGCGACATCAATCGACGACAAAATCGAAGTTTTAGAACCTTCGAAAAGAAAGAATTTTTACCGCTGCAAGCGCTAAGCCTCAGGTATACCTCACGCGATTTCAATCGCGTTGCGAATTGGCAACACTCCACTTGCTTATAACTTGTCGCAAACTCGATTTACGCACACGAAAAAAAAACATTTCAACGGCACACAAAAGTTGATTACACCAGGCATTTGTGGTTCGCAAGTACTGGGTTAAAAAAATCTGGCAAATGGCCAAATCACGAGGCGACTAAAATCGCGAGAGGTATGCCAGGGCCTTACGCGACGCGTGATGGGTGCGTGCATGGTCGCGTAGAAGGCTTTTTTTGTTCTGAAAGAGCGAAATAACTTAATACTTATCAAGAAAGTTACAAGTTGTGGATTAGATGGAAGTGCTATCCCATAGGGAACGGCCATAGGTTGCCGGCAACGGTTGTCGGCGTTGTGGGGTCGTCGGGGTCAGAGACAGTTTAGAGAGCGCGCGAAATGTGGGGGCTATCATGAAGTCCTACAACGACCTGCAATCTCGGCAACTCCGACAACACCGACAACCGTTGCCTGCAACCTATGGCCGTTCCGATACTGTGCGAAAGAGAGCAAAGAAAAAAGGAATTAGATAAAGTGCAGGTAAACTCTACAGGAAAGTCCTTAATCCTGACACCAATCAATGCAAAAGTGGACAGAACATACCTTATTACGCAGAGCTTGGAATTTTTCACCGATTTTGCCGACCACTGCTTCAGCACTTTTGATACTCATACTACCAAGATGGCCAGTCTCTCCTCAAACCACACTTCAAGAAAAACTGGAAGTAGAAATCACGAAGAGCTCGCTGAGTGTACGCGCTTACCTACTCTTTCGTTGCCATTGAAGTTGCCGATTTTGCACAATGTTTGTATCAGTAGTCGCGTTACACTTCTGAAAGTGTAATTTGGTGAAGTGAAGGATTTTCTCTGCGCGATTTGAGGGACAAAATCAGTTACTGCACTGCGATGTACATTATAAACCGAGAGAACAAGACGGCAAATTCGTGTTCGAGAACACAAAATATGAAATGAAAAGATAACATGTGACAAGCACATCCGTATTGGAACACAAGCCGGCTCAAAGGTAATATAGGACAGAGCAATAAGGCATCCGACGGATATACCAGAAGGGGAATAAACGCCTCCTTATCGCAGCTAAAAAGGAGCCAAAGTATGCATTTTGCGCTAAATTCATCAGACTAGACTTAAACTTTAGCGTACAATTAATGTTTACAGTATAAGTTAAAAAAAAAGGAAGCTATGAACATGTGCATTACGAAGAAAGCAAAACCGAGAGCGTAACTGCTGCAACACAGAACAAGAAACGCAACCATCATATTGATGTATGTTTGGCAAAACATGAAAGGATCCTTCGAAAAACTAGCAACAGATTGAAACACAAATAGGAAACACGCAATAAGAAAGAAAAACCGTCCTACTCATGCATGAAAAGTTGTACGATCGTTATTTCTCTTAGTGAACTAAATCATGCCACCTACTTTTGAGATTTTGTGACTGTTGTGAGTCATAAGTGTGCCTCAAAAACAAGAGAAAAACACAAAAATAAAGAAATTAAGCAGAAATCCGGCCGATGAGGAGCTGTATGTCATGAACCTGCCGGCATCTCGACGTGGTAGGGGCACGACGAGATGCCGGCAGGTTGCACTCCTCGATAAACACACTATTTCTCTTTCTTTTCTGACATGAGGGCGAGATGCCGGCAGGTTGAGGGCGAGATCGCGGCAGAAATCTCGACAAAATACCTCACGAAGTTGCCCGCAGGTCAATCTTTTGAGTCCAAAATTCAAAATTGTCGGGATTTTTCGGATTTTTTTCGATCTCCATCTGGTGCCCACCTCTAAGCTGGACCGTCAGACCTGGAGAGTGCCAGACTAATTGCTTTGGAGAGCCTCTAGAGGGCGTTGGCAGTTTTCATGACCTGAGGGCAAGATCGCGGCTAGTTGAGGGCAAGACCTGCCGGCAAGTAGGGTAGATTACTACGGGCCCTGATGTACGAGGTATCGTTTCCTACCCCTCGGCGGCCCCTTGTGCTTATGCAGCTTGGACTCGTGTGACGACATTCAGCTGATTTTGAATGGCACTCAGCTTTGTGATACGTTGAGAGCTCTTAGTACTGATAATCTAATGATGCTCATTTATCTAATGATGCTCGCTTTGTTGGAGCAGAAGATACTCGTACTTCGTTGAGGTCATGGATGCTAACAGCTGTAGCTGAAAGTGTTTGTGCTTTGATGTTTCCGTTCCACTGGCAGTGCCCATATGTTCCGCAATGTCCCCTTGGACTTGCTGGTGTATTACATGCCCCATTACCTTTCATCGCTGGACGGAACTTCAGATACTTTGATCTGTATGAAGACCCAACTGTTGATGTGACGTGTTTTGTTTTGATCTGGATACCGCTACCATAAGTCAATCGTCAACCGCTTGCATTTTAAGCTTTCTATCCTGCAGAAAAGACCAACTAAACAGTTGAAGGCGACATTAGACGACTTATTGAGAAGACTCAACAAAGAAGTCTTTGATCTTGGTAGCAAAAAAAGCTGATTACGTTCCAGTCGACAGAGAAATGGTTGTTCAGAAAAAGCTCAAAGAGCTTGAGATGGCAATTCATGAAGCATTTTCAAGGTTTATGGCTAATTTGATGCGAGAATATCAGTCATTTCTCAAACCTTTAGAAAGCGCTCCATCTTGCGTGAACGCAACTGACACTGGCAATCTTTTCGATCTCGATGGTTTCCTGAAATCTAGGGATAAGTCCGGCGTTAAATAAAAGATTCTGCGCAACCTAGCCTTTCATCCGCTTCATCGAGAAAAGAAGATTTGCTTCTGGTAAGAACTCTTACAATGCCTTCTTTGATGACTGCATAGCAAAAGTAGACGAACGTGAAAGCGGGGACGTGTCTTTGCCTGAACTGGATGGATTTGCACGTCTATGTAAACAGCATATCAGTATTCATCGCATCACCTGAAGCAATTGTTGGTCCAAAAACGGGTCTCGAGCGTGAATTAAAGTACATCGTTTTCCAAGGAAGCTAGACTTTGTTTCAGTTGGACTATTTGAGCATGAACCAAGCAGATCAACAATCCGTTCCGCTGCAGTATGAGTATAATCGTTGCGCTGCGAAGGACCAAGTCTAAGGTCAGCTCATCGATGCTTGCTGCGACTAACTCTGTGCGTACGAATCCTTTGCATTGGCCGTAAATACTGCTCTTCTACTCTTACTCTTTATGGTTTAAGCTTCCCAGTCTTGTCACTATCGCTCCGAACAGTAGGAAAATTCTTCTTCTCGCTTTTCTTATCTTGGATCGCATGGAGCACAGCGAAGCCCTCTCGCTGGAAGAAGTTTGCTATCGAATATTAATCGAACTGTATGGGGAATGTGGTGAGCCTTCGCTGGCAGTTAAGGTTCTACAGGCAATGCATCGCGCTGGTGTCGAGCAAAATGCTGTGACTTATGATATTTATCATCGTGTTGTATTGGACGCAAAATGGCCGACACCTGCAAGACTAGAGCAATCGAAGTGTGGGCGCAAGTCAGGCTATTTGTACACGCATTAGTAAGACTGAAAGCATTTATACGTACAAAGACTCGCAGCATTTGTCCTACAACGGATTCGTACTCCGTGAGTGATGGTGGATGTCACAGCGATGAAACGGCAGAGGAGAAAAGAATTGAGGCTCCGGAGTTGGAGACCAAGCCATACATTATCTCGTATCAGTCTCTCCAGGACAGCAAAAAGGATCCTTTCTGTCTTGCGAATGATGAAGACTCTGTGAGCAAGAGTAAACCGCTAGTTCTTTTAGGAGCTTTAGCATCATGTGAGACCCATCCAATCAGCTACCAATGAGCCCAAGCAGAGCAAAGTTTATGGCGAAGCTGCAGTTGACTCCATTTGCGGATGAGCTCAATCCAAAGCGGAAAATAAAGTAAAAGCGACTCACAATAAGTCTCTGAAATGACTGAAAGGATTGACAAACAGTCCCACATTGAAGATACGCAGTCAGACGTTCAACGAAAAAGCTGCGGAAAATGATCAAGGCATTACAATGAGTCCAAGTCTACACTCACGGGTAAGTCAGGTTTGAAAAGGGTACCGTATGGACGCTATGCCTTCCAAATTGAAACTAGGTTTGTCTTCACTGGTGCGTGAAGTTAAAACCTTGAATCGGTTCGCGAATGTGAAAGTGGAACCCTATTTGGCGATATTCTGATGATGAAAGTGTTGACTTAAACAAAGATGATCCTGCGTATTAGCTTTGCTGCGGTAAAGCCGCCATTCTTAGCAACGAATGGTGGTTGAAAGAGATTTACCTACAACTTCGTCGTAACGAGATGCGTAAAGGTGAAACAAAAGAGAAAACACATAGTTTATTCGGGATTAGAATTTGTTGACGTCGCTCTTTCATCCTGCACGGCCTGCCCGACTTGTCGAGCGATGATATACGATGAGGAGATTATGTTTAGTTGGAAGGTTGACGACCAGAATCTGAATACCATCTGTCCCTATTGTTGTTTTGCAGCAGAAACGTCCCACGATCTCGAAAGAAAAAGAGTATTCGCTTCCTCCAAGATTGCCAGTACACCTTGATTTACGCGATCAGCCTTTATCGAGCTGCTACAGCCCTAGTTGTTTCAAAGGAGACCTCGACAAGAGCGAGTCGAAGTTGGCAAGGTCAATATCTGTCGGTCTCTTTCGTTAGTCCTCTTGTGCTTCGTCGAAAGGTCGAAACTCTTCTGACTAATGATTTGTATGCCTTTAAGGATCCAAAAATTATGAGCGCATACCCATTATGTTCTGGAAGCTTGTCTATTATCTACGATGCCTCTCTTTACCTACTCATCTGTATACATAGATATCTCCTCGTAATCATGTGAGATGCGTGTACGACCGACCATTAGATCACTCCATACCTTTGTATCTTGTCAACCCCAATCGCAAGTTCGTACATGAACATAAGATCACGAGCAGGGTCAAACGTGGGGTGCGGCGCGGGGTCGTATTGAGGAGTCAAAAGGGGAGGGGGTCGTAGTTGGGTAATCTGTTAATAGTGATAACATGATATTCGTATCCTATCCATAATTAGCATGTTAAATAACCCCTGTAGACAAAGTGTGAGCGATTTCTGAAGGTTCAAAATACTAGGCTACCTAAGTGAAATGGTCAAATTCCAACATGGTTAACTTTGTTTCAAAGGTGAATTAGTTATCTGTTTTTGCACTCAAGACAAAGCACTACTCCTTCTTTGTCCATTTCAGGAATCCTGCTTCAGAAGACCTCCAAACTGTGGAGTTAGAAGCCAACAAATATCTCGTTTTTCCCATTTTTCGCTTTTGATCGCTGTGCTTTCACCAAATATTATTTAGAGCTAAGGAGACGAATCAGGCTCAAAATAGTCCTATGGAATCTACAAGGTTTAGGCTATCGATTCATATAAATAGTGTCCGCTAAAAATGTTTTTTTGATATAGTTAATGGCCTGCGGCACCCCCCCCCCCCCCTCAAAACCTGCGGCTGCCGCAGGGGGGGGGGGGTGCCGCAGGTCATTAACTATATCAAAAAAAAACATTTTTAGCGGACACTATTTATATGAGTCGATAGCCTAGATCTCCTAGTTTTCAAAGGAGTAATTTTAGCCTAACTCGTTTTCTTTGCTCTGAGTAATAGTTGGTGAAAGCATAGCCATTAAAAGCGAAAAATGGGAAAAACGAGATTTTGGTTGGCTTCTAATTCCACAGTTTGGAGGTCTTCTGAAGCGGGATTCCTGAGGTGGACAAAGAAGGAGTAGTGCTTTGTCTTGAGTGCAAAAACGGATAGCTAATTCACCTTTGAAACAATGTTAAACATGTTGAAAAATGACCATTTCACTTAGATAGTCTAGTATGTTGAATCTTCAGAATCCGCTCACACTTTATCTACAGGGGTTATTCGACATGCTAATTATGGATATGTTGCCCATTATGTTTGACAGGGCCTTCAAGTAATGCTATCTTAAGTGTATAGTTTAGGGGGGGGTCGTAACCAGCGATCGTGTGCCACACCCCTTGCTTGACCCTGATCACGAGTCGTTCTTTGATTGTTGACGGATAGTGACCCAGTCCGTACAAGAAAACAAGCTATTCACAGCCATACAAACTCTAATCAACGATAGTCGGAGAGTTACGGATAATGGACAGATTGCGTTGGAGCCACATTTTCTCGTGTTAGGGATGTCTGCAAGCCAACACTTGTGCAGCGCGCCTGTCGCAAAGTGCTCCTTCCACTGGATCTCTTCTGATCTCCACGGGTTCCCATCATCAGCTGATGTGAATTGTGCCAGTTGCCATGCGAGATCCTATGGCTTTATCATACTGGATCTAGACATCTCTTGGTGCTGATTTTCTTGTGATTCAACTCTTGTGAATCTCTTTACAATGCATGACTTCTGATGCAGAATTAGCCACCCACCTTGAACATTTGTCCATATAGTCAGCTAGTCAAGTAATGCCTAATAACGTGTTGAGTGTTTTCGCTTTCAATCTGCTTAGCGGGTAGCAAGCCCGTGTACTTGTGATTTAGTTTTCTGGTCTCCAGGTTGTGTACTGTTGACGAATTCTGGTTCAAATCTGATTTTGCCTTTACTCATTAGTTTCTTTCTTCTGCTTTGATCACATATTTCTCAACATTACGTCCTTTTTGTCACATCAATTTGATTGTGATTGTGATAGTGATCAATAGCTACATCTCTTGCAACAATCATTTTAAGCTGTCAGGTAAAACCGTGATTAATCGACTACTTACGAAATCATATCTTTTTGGCGCAATTTTAGCAGAAAAACAGACTTTTTGAGCACTTTTCGAGTTAAAATTCTGGCACGTAGATTTATTTGCCAGGTAAATACATGATTTTGCATTAAGTCAAACCAGCGACTTAGTTATGAGTGTCAAAAGTTATGTGTACCCGTTTCAAATGCTATTTTCGAAGATCCGTGATCGTATCGGTTCGTCATTGCGCAAACTGAACCCAGACGCTGTCAGCGTGCATGCACAAAGCTGGCTCATGACCTAACGCTCATGACCGTCCTACAAATTTCTTCACACACACACACACACACACACACACACACACACACACACACACACACACACACACACACACACACACACACACACACACACACACACACACACACACACACACACACACACACACACACACACACACACACACACACACACACACACACACACACACACACACACACACACACACACACACACACACACACACACACACACACACACACACACACACACACACACACACACACACACACACACACACACACACACACACACACACACACACACACACACACACACACACACACACACACACACACACACACACACACACACACACACACACACACACACACAAGCGCTTTACTATGAGTCATGATAGCTTGCGATTCAGATTCCATTCAGTAGCACATAAAATGCGGTGCAAATCTAAAGCCTGTACTTCAGAAATCAGCATCTCAGCTGGCCAAAGACCACATGTTGCTCAGAATGTAATGCAATTCTTTGGCACTTTGCAGGTAAACGTTGATAATCATTGCCTTTTTCAGTGATTATGGCTTCAGATACGATGAGAGCCTTACAAATTTTTGTTTTCCTAAAAAAAGTCACAGAAGCTTCCATAAAGGAGATTTGGAAAGCCTTGAAGATCGCTGAAAGGGCGGTTTAGTTCCTTGAAGAGAGAATGCACGTTAACAACCACTACATTACCATGAAAAAATATAAACCACTAGCTGGCATGCCCGGCTTCGCCCGCACCGTGGGCTTAACTGGCTCAACAGATTGGTGTGCAATTCTAAAGGCTTTAAAGGCACCGTCCAGGCTAAGTTGAGGATGTTGAGCTTTTGGCAGCATATAACAGTAGGGCCTCCTATCAAGCCAATACCCAAGTCGCGGGGCAATATGCCGCTTCGGAAGCGAGAAAATCGCTTCGGAACAGCGACAATGCACTAGGACCCCCATCCATGCCCGCCCCTCCCCATCCATGCCCGCCCATTTCTGCGCGCTCATCCATTCACCGTTCTGGAAAGCCGGCATGTGGGTTCTCCGGAATGGGCATTGTCGGGGTTTTCGCGGATTCTCGACTTCATATTCGGAATCAGGGACATGAGAAGGCCCTAAAACGACAAAAACCTGGAAGTCGAGAATCTGGGTGGACGGTGCCTTTAACTTATTTGCGTTTCAATCTTCTTCTGCTATTCTTGTAACACAGAGAAGATACTTCCTGACTGCATCTCCTTTATCGTGAAATGAGAATGAGTTTAACCGCTATTGTTTACAGAAAATTGGAAACGGTGTTCAATAATGAATGATAAGAGTTCATTTTTCTTCAAGATCAATAAATCAATAGAAGGTGTGGAATTTCGCTGCGAAAAGTAGCCTACGGGGGGGGGGGAGAACGGTGTTGAGAACATATGTGAGCAAAGTTTGGCACTGGTTGGTTTACATGCAAAAATTTCCATAAAGAACACACTAACTAACAATTTACCAACACTCAGCTTTATATGTGTACTAGCTGGCTTACCCGGCTCCGCCGTATGTTCCGAATAGAAAATTCCATTTCTTAACCGATCCGGACCAAACTTGGCACACATACACTTCGGGCCCCGCCGGGGCCCAATGTGTATATGTGCCAAGTTTGGTCCGGATCGGTCTAGAAATGGAATTTTCTATTCGGAACATACGTACACACATACAGACATACAGACAGACATACAGACAGACAGACAAACAGACATTCAGCTTTATATATAAGATAGATATGAGAAAATTAGAACATCAAAACGGAACTGGCTTGTTAGGAGTCAGACTTGCTAAAAATTCAGAATCTCACGTTAGCAAGAAATATATTTCGAACTACTTTGACTTTGAAAATTCTAAATCAAAAGAAAAATTCTAAGAAGCTTTAAGGAAAGAAGTCCAATCTCAGTGATATGGTCGCATCGAGTTAGCGACGCTGTATCGCTAAGATTCAGCCAAATCACGACGATTCCGATGAGGGATGTATGCCCTGGGAAAAACCGCTCAGCGATGAGTTGCATCGAAAAATTATCATGACCGAAATGTAAGGTTGCGTGCAACAGACTCGTAGCAGTTGCATTGTCGGGAAAATCGTGAGGATGAAATGATGATGTATGACCGACCCTTAATGTGAGCAAAAAGTCAGATTCCTGTCTTTGTTTAGTAGTGTTCCCAAAGGTACATTGATTCATAGAAGTCCCGTCGCCACTTCTTAGGGTTTCGCCTTCATAAAGGAGTTTCCGCTACCTTCACCCAAATGTGTTTTCAAAAATCTCCTGCAGAGCTGTTCTGCAACTGGCGTTCAGCAGCAGTGACACAAGCTGAGCTGCATTCTATAACGCCCGCGGTTCCGCATACACGTTACAACTTTATTCACACAAGCGGACGTCATGATTTCAAAAGTTTCCATGATGATTCTCAACTTCCGGTTATATTTTGTATCGGTTTCTTTTTCCTCTTCCAACGACACCTAGGTGAAGTAGCCACACCTTTATTCATAAGCAGCAATAAAAGCGACACACAACTACAGCATAATAATTACCACATGAAAAGCACCAAATATGTGAAATATATGGGTATGGGATCAATGAGGCACAAATACATGAGGTATAAGTGGAACAGATACATGAGATGTAGTTGAGATGATCATAGGTACCCGATGACTCTACTAACGCCAGGCTCTTTTGGCGGCGTAGGATGGTGTACTATCCCTCGAGGTGGGGGAGCTACTCGCCCTGCAGCCGGATCCCTCCGCTGCAAAGCAAGGCTCCGCCTCCAGCTTCGGACTGCAAACTTGCACGTTGGTGCATGATATTTTTTAGCGTGCACCACAATTTTCATCCTGGTGTGAGGCTTTTCTCTTTCGAACAACGCAGTAATGGTCTTCGGAAAGCCTCTTATGTCCTTCTCAGAAGTCGTAGAGGAGCTGTCAGATCACTCTGTGCAGCTATCAGATCTTGGTTGTTACGATGGTCAATCTCACTAATAAGAGTATCTCCAGCACCGTAATTTCCTTCTTACAGTTCTATGGCAAAACTTCTGTTTCAATATGCGGCTAAATGGTACCATCGCTTGAAGGAGAAAGTGGTCGGAGCTAGGAGGACGAAATTACTAAAAACTTGGGCAGCTCTATCTTCGTATAGCGAAGATGTGGTTAAGTTATGGACTGGCAACTCCCAGTTTACCGAGCGTCTTCGTTAAAGTTTCAATGGAAAAGTCGTGCTTCTGAGGAAGCACAAAGGGACTGTTGCTCTTTTTGTGCCTGAGCTGCACCCTTTATTCCCGTTCTAATGGCATCGCGACTAGCGCTGAAGTCCCCCATAGCAAACTTGACGATTTTTATCTACGGACTAACTCCTCCTCTACGTTTTCGAAGAAAGCAACTAGTTGTTATCCGACAGCTGCTGATGTTGGACTTTAGTAGTCGATGTTGCTGATGGTCATCTAGAGTAAACATAGAATTAGTACCTACAGTGACACGGTGGGGAACCTTCCTTACTTTGCTTTTGGTTGAACATCCGGCGAAGTCGATGGCAGCAAACGTCAGTCTTTTTTAGAGTTTGGAAGAGCCTGCCGGGTATACATTCGGCCGCGCATCGCACAGCACATGGTGTCACTGCCGCGACAAGTTGGGGTGTCAGGCCATACTGAGAGGGGAGAGGAACTACAGACACAGCTATATACGACAGCATCTCTGAGAAGGACCAATTATGCTGGCTTAAGTTCGCGAAGAGATGCCAGAAATGCAAGTTTGTGATGGCGTCTTCGGTCAGATGATATTTACAGAAAAAATGACAAAACTCCCTTGTGCACATATATTCTGTCATATCTGCTTGCCTGAAGGACAACGAAGTGTGTTTTTGCGAAATCATCCTGCAGCTATGATTGTTAAAAACTGTTAAAAACTTGTTAAAAACTGAGTCATTCCAGCCCATGCAAAGTGCACACCGCCCCACCAAAACAATAATAAAATTGGCAAATTCTACATAAGTGATGATTAAGCATTTATGAGAACTTATTAAGAGAGCTAGAATGCTTTTGATGGGAAGGCAACACTGGCTTAGCTCACTGGGTCCCCGGCTGGAGAGGTTCCTTCGAAGCTTTATGCAAAACCTAGCGATATAGTTTATGCTAGGATAGCATGTGTATTAACAAAAAATGATAAAAATTTGATTTTGGAGTAAACGAGGGCACTTTGTCACTCTCAAATTAGCTGCTAATGAGAGGAAGGGAGGCGAGAGGGAGGAAAGGAAAACTGGTGCGATGTTCCGGTCCCGACTTAGGCTGACCTCGAAGACCGTGTCCAGGCATTTTTGAGTATCTAAACTTTCTTATGTGGTCATAGGGGTGGTCTCAAAGGCAGTGACCGAGCTTTGACACCAGCGTTGCGCAATGGTGCGCGGCGGTCTAACAAATGTAACATGTTCCGTTTTCCTTTCTTTTCCAGGTTATTAGTTTGACCAAGATGACCACCCAAATGACCATATATACGGTGCTGACCAACTACCCACTGCATTTCGAGTCACATTCAGTATATACTGCTTTTCATTGACAAATAACAACGAAGCATCGTCTGAAAACAATCTAACTAGCACAATTTATTACATTTGCTTTCGTCTCCGTATACAGGCGTTTGTCAATTGTCAGAAATCAAGCGATTAGAGCAAAAGCGCCTGCTCCTAACTTTTGCATCTAGGTCAGACACCAACTTTCGCTTGCGAGATCTTGAACTGATGAGCAGAATGTTGTTTTGATTTTTGTACACCACTTTGGCAACAACTGATTCTCCAACCTGACTGATAGTGTTTTCTTGCCCTTTGACCAATACAGAAACAAGAATTAAGGCAGTTCGGGATGAAAGATCTGAGAATCTGAGCAGTGAACTTGCGATATTTTCAAAGGATTCAGATGTCCGCTCCTTCTTAAGCAGGCTTTTAGTATTCACGCTGATGCACCAGTTACCGGTACGAGGGTCTACCAGTTAAATCTACTGCCTCTGTCACACTGGTTGCCTGTTTTTTGAAAATCTTTCATGCCATAAACCTTAATCTTCTGAGTATAGGCAGCACCAGAACAGAACATGATTCAAGTTTATAAAGCTTTTTGCAGAATCAAGCGTGGAGTGTGGCGCGCCACACCTGGGAGGGCGTAATCGAGTAATACCGATAGTGGTGACAACAAAATGTTCGTAAGCAGTTTGTCAGATAACCCCATTATGTGAAATATCATTTACATCTTCATCTACCTATCGTAACATAATAAGGGGCGTTAACAAGCATACCGGTGATATGTCCATAACTAGCTGACTAGCACGCATCCGTCATAATGACCATTTCACTTAGGTGTGGCTTGCAGTGGCGTACCCAGGATTTCGGCTCGGGGGGGGGGCGACAAAAATTTTTTCCCATGAAGGTGCGTGGCGTCAGTCACGCGCTCCGAAAATTATTTTGGTATGCTCCTTAAAATTTTCGCGGGCTCACAATCTCGAAATTACACAAAAGGGGGGCGTGGCGCTAGCCACGCCCCCGAAAAATTTTTTTTATAAGGCTAATTTGAATTTTTTAAAAATTTAACAAATTATTTTAATTATTTACAAAAATAAACAAGTCATTTGCACAATTTTATAACCCATGTAAACTTTCAAAAATTTCGCGACCCGTTCTCGGGGGAGGGGAAAGGCACCGCCCTCCCCCGCCCCCCCCCCCCTCGATACGCCACTGGTGGCTTGCTATTTTGGGACCTCAGAATTCGCTCGAAATTGGTCCACAGGGGTTATTTGATATGGCACTTAGATATACTAGCTGGCTTACCCGGCTCCGCCCAACCCTGTCAAAAAATTAAGATAAAGCTCTCGTCGGTATACAACAAGGTATATATATATAATCTCTCGTCCTTGTACAACCCTTCCCTGTGCCCACGTCTACATGCCATTTCCCTATTACCGCTGTTTTGATGCTCGATTACCCCCCCCCCCCTGTGCCAACTCCCAGCCCCGTAGCTCAAACTTTGGAAAAAATCGATAAAGCCGATAAATTTAATGGATAATTCCAAAAACTGATATTGTATTCGTAATCAGTATGCTCGATTACCCCCCGCCCCCTCCCCTGTGCAAACTCCCAGTCCAGCAGGTCAACTTTACAAAAAAATCAAGAAAGCCGATGAATTTAGTGGATAATTCCAAAAACTGATATTGTATTCGTAATCAGCATGCTCGATTACCCCCCCCCTGTGCCAACTCCCAGCCCCGTAAGTCGAACTTTGCAAAAAATCGATAAAAATTAATAAAATCGATACCGATCGGTGACGAAAAATAGCCTATGACACCCGCCCGGCTAGTGTATGTGTGCAAAGTTTAGTCCGCATCGGTTCAGAAATAAAATTTTCCATTCGGAACATGCGTGCACACATACAGACATACATACAGACAGACAAGCAGACATCCAGCTTTATATACAAGCTTTGAGGGTGAGCAGGGTGAGCACAAAAGTAAGCAAATGGGGTACCAACCGATAGACCAAAACAAGCTCTACAAAATGAAGCTCGACCCTTTGCGCCAGGTTTGTTTGCGTGAAGTTTGGAGCCAAATTTTACAAGGCACTAAAGATCTAAAAAACGAAAAAAATCATATCTCTGTTCAGAAAAGTCCTGGGAACTCCTAACTTGCTCACGCGTGGACTCACTCTACGAGACACATGTATGCACATTTTCGCGGTTTTTCCATGGCTGAAAATTGAGAAAACGAAATTCGGCGCATTTTTGCCAAAACAATCCTGAGCTTCTCTCATATGGGTGATTCTGTAGCATGAACCTTTAGGAGTATAACCATGAATTTTCAGCTATAGACAAGAGCTAGTTTTCGAGAAAAATAAAATCGTTTGCAAAAAACCCAAAAAACGCGTCATATTCGCACTGTTGACCTATTTTTATTTCTCGTACTGTAGCCAAGGAAAAATACTACAAACTATACAGGTGAATGTCTAGTGTAGAAAGTACATGCCTGTGCAAATTGGAATTCCATTCGTTTATGAACAGAGATACGATTTTTCGGGTATCTGGAATTTTTCATATTTTGGATTCATACTTTAGGTGGAGCACGATTTCCGCGTAGGTTTGTAAGCTATCTTGTAGAGCTTGCTTTGCTCTATCAAATGTTACCCCATTCGCTACTTTTTATGGTCATTCTGTCGCGGTGGGATGCCATGCGACATTATTTTCTGGACAACCTAATATACGGATTATGCTTGATAGAGTCGTCAAGTTATGTTAGCTTAGGTACGGACTGTTTTAACTGAGATCAAGACGAACCGTTGGCGTAAATCTGCGCTTCGCAGTGCTAAGGATTTGGGTTGCGTATGCGCACTGTCGAGAAGAGTGAAGAGCTTGAAGAGAAAGCGGATAAGTTAGTTGCAGATGTGACGCAGACTTCTCGCGATGTGGATTCCCGCCAATGACGATTTCGACCCGATTAGGATCCCAATTGTATGCGAAAGTTCAGAGGGTCTTATGAGACAGCGACTGAGGGAATGAGGATGGGGGGGAGAGGGAGGTAGGGTCATATTTAGCGATCGTGTGCCACACCTCTGGCTTAACCCTGGCTTTTTTCCATTGTAATGCCAAAGTGAGACTCGGCGCCTGAATGGTAACATCGATTCGTCGATAGGCAGTTCTCTTTCAGGTCCTTACATGACCGGAAAACGGGTATTCACAAAATGAAGAATAGGCTGCAGTTTGTGGAGCTGCATCCGCACCATCGGGAATTCCAAATTGTTCTTCGTGCCGGCAGCAGTGTTGTCAGCAAGTTGTGCATGCCTCTGAGGTCTCTTCAAAACTTTTTCCCGCTATAAAGTCTCCTGATCGATGGTCCTTCTTTAGCAATCAGTTTCCAAAGACTAGCAGTTTCATTGATTATCAAGTGGGCAACGAGTTGACTGACAAATGTTAAACAAACTTCTGAATTCATCATTGTCGGTGTAAATCTAGTCATTTTCCTGAGCGAACGTGGCCTATTCAGCCACATAAAAAGGAGCCTCAGAGACAAACAACTCGTAGAACTTGAGCGGGGTCTCACACTTATCCACATCTGGGTTAACACCAACATACCCTTAATCGTCCATCTATCATGCTTTTCAGCACCGTCCATCCAAGTGTCTGCTTCATTGTTGTTTATTTTTTCTGATATCTCAGAATCTGATTCATCAGTGCCCTACACAACAACGGGAGCCATGTCATCGCCATCCGCACCATCAGAGTTTCGAAAATGCTGGTGATGAGTAAGTAATCAAGGCTTTCGTTGAGTTCGTCGATATCGCTATAAGACACGCTTATAGTCACATTACAGAAATTGATGGTACTCTCTCTCTCTAACCATAGCGATAATGAGAATTTGGAGAACGCATTTATATGCACTTCTTGTTATTTGCGCCCGGCATTTTTGCCCGTGTTTGGCGTAGCTGCTACATCCACTTGTTTTCTTATACCTCATGTATAGATGCATGCACACATACATTCACACGAGCTTCCAGATGGAGAGAAATGTCCACAGGAACAGATAGCAGGAATTGGCTTGCCATCAACGCTTGAAGATAACGAGATAGTGGCAGCGTACAATAGCGTCTACCCAAATAGCCCTTTAGAATTATGTTCCATTTTGCAAATTACTTGCTCCACAAGCTCTGACACAGTTGCTCTGTCGTCGGCGGGCCACGTGTTCCCCCACCATTTTCAAACTGGAAGCTAGATTACGCATATCCAGGGTCAAGCGTGGGGTGCGGCACGCCACACCTGGGGGGTCGTATTGAAGAGTCAAAAGGGGAGGGGGTCGTAGTTGAGTAATCTGATAGTAGTGATAACATGATATTCGTATCATATCCATGATTAGCATGTCAAATAACCCCTGTAGACAAAGTTTGAGCGAATTTTGAAGATTTAAGATACTAGGCTACCTAAGTGAAATGGTCATATTCCAACATGGTTAACTTTGTTTCAAAGGTGAATTAGCTATCCGTTTTTGCACTCAAGACAGAGCACCACTCCTTCTTTGTCCATCTCAGAAATCCCGCTTCAAAAGACCTCCACTGTGGAATGAGAAGCCAACCAAGATTTCATTTTCCCGTTTTTCGCTTTTAATGGCTGTGCTTTCATCAAATATTACTCAGAGCTAAGAAGACGAATCAGGCTCAAAACATTCCTATGGAATCTGCGAGGTTTAGGCTATCGATCCATATAAATACGGTTTGGTAAAAATGTTTTTATGACATGGTTAATGAGGCGTGGCACACCCCCTTTAAACTGTGGCTGCCACAGCTTTTAAGGGGGTGTGCCACACCCCATTAATTGTGTCATAAAAACATTTTTAGCAAACCGTATTTATATGGATCGATAGCCTAGATCTCCTAGTTTTTACATGAGTGATTTGAGTCTGATTCGTTTTCTTAGCTCTGAGTAATATTTGGTGAAAGCACAGCCATTAAAAGCGAAAAGTGGGAAAATGAGATTTTGGTTGGCTTCTGATTCCACAGTTTGGAGGTCTTCTGAAGCGGGATTCCTGAAGTGGACAAAGAATGAGTATTGCTTTGTCGTGAGTGCAAAAACGGATAGCTAATTCACCATTGAAACAAAGTTAATCATGTTGGAAGATGACCATTTCACTTAGGTAGCCTAGTATCTTGAATCTTCAGAATTCGCTCACACTTTGTCTACAGGGGTTATTTGACATGCTAATTATGGATATGTTGCCCATTATGTTTGACAGGGCCTTCAAGTAATGCTATCTTAAGTGTTAGTTCAGGGGGGGGGGTCTTATTAAGACAGAAATCAGGGGGGGGGTCGTAACCAGCGATCGTATGCCACAACCCTTGCTTGACCCTGCGCATATCGCACACATGGGTCATGAGCATGGGTCCCATAACGACTCTGCGTAATTTGGCTTCCCACTCGTACATAGGTTCAAATTGAAAATCAAAAGCTTTAGAAGAAACAGCTTTCGACTTTTTCGCGCTGGAAGCACTTTCAGATTTACCGAAGGGATAAAATTAGGTAAGCGAACATGAACGCTGCCTGTAACCAAGAAGGACGGTTTGCATGGGTAGATTGCGGTAGTGAGCGGAAGCTAGGGTCTGATCCCTAGTCATGAATGAAAATAAACTGCCTTTTGGGCAATGCCTTAAACAAGGCTTTCCGCTCAGTACACACCCCAAAAGAAATACAGGTGTCTAATTCTGGTCGAAGTGACCTTTGCATTTGAAATCTATATCGCTTTGTACAGCATTAGAGATTCCAAATCTGTCTTCCTTGTCAGCCAACCGCCTCCAGAGTTATGAGCGCTTTTCAGGTAAAATTAAATGCGCAACTGAAACAAAAAAATCGTCCAGAATCGCTCAAATGGCAGAGCAATTCGTTCAATGAAGACCTTCTGTCTAACAACTTCATAGTCAACACCCTCCATCTAAGCGTAGAAAAAAGTAACCATCGTTTTCAATGGTTACCGCGTCCATTTTCCGCTCCCGGAGATGCCCATAACTTAGCGTTCAAGGCGCTTGGCAGATAATAAAAGCATTTGGAATGTGCGCTCAATGCGCTTTGAAGTGATCTGGGACACATTTGGAAAAGCCACTTCGACTCAGTTTTTGCTCGTAAGTTTTATCTGGACCCCTTCCCCCTTTTCAATTTGTGCGTTGTCCTACTCATACCGATAGGAGGCGAGTTATCTTTAATGAAATACGTGCACTCGCGCGGCGCGCGTCCGAAAAAATAGCTTCACAGACGGAAAAATATGCACTCTGGAAGAACGAACTAATTGCGGTACTTGACCGATTAAAAAAGCGACAAATGCGGTCCCTAACACTATTCCCCTCCCCTCCCCCATACGCCACCCACCTCTCCTACAATAGATCTGAAATTCGTGGAAATTATCTACGACTTGTTTCCATTCTAAATCGTTCCAATAACTCCTAAAAATACTAGACTGCTTCTGCTGCTTGCGGATGGTTGCCAACAAAAAGCAAGTCTCTCACATACGGTAGCAAATTTGTTGTAGCTATTTGGTTGGTGCAAAAGCGATGAGCGTTTTTCTAGCCCTTGTTCAAGGACAACGTCTTCCCATCCAGCTTTTTTCTTTGGATAAAACTGAGCATCAAAAAGTTCTCATCATGCTCTAATTCTTGGTGGTTAAAATGGGCTTCTAGCCTTGTTCGTTGAAATTTTACAGAGCTTTGAACAACTGCAGTCTAAACCAGAACTTCATTACCTTTACTTTCCTGGCCAGAATTCAAGCGCGAATGAAACTATTCATTTGGAACAGCTACTATATGTAATAGAAGTTTACATTATATACATTTTAGTATTTTCTTAAGGATTGCTTAGACTGGAATTTCGGCGCCTCAACATGGGTAGTCGCTTTTGTCACTCTGTGGCCCATGATTCCTTCAAAGAAGGCTTTCGTCAAACTCTATTCATTTCTGTAAGCGGAAGCGTGGATCTCCTGTTGACAGTTTCTGCAAAATTTTTCAGTTGTTCAGCACGCAAAAAATCGAAGTAACTATAATTTATGAGTCTAAGGCCTGTGAAAAGATATTGAAAAAAGTGGCAATTATTTTTACTTTTTCCTTTTGCAAATTTTCTCTATTTTAATTCTTTCTATCATCTTTTGTACTATTGGCTTGAGGCTACAAGATAGGCCTCAAACTTGCCATTTATAGTAACAAATTTTGGAAGGAGTTATGACTCAGTTAAGAACGAAGTTGCAGAAAAAAGTCCTTTTTGCTTATCAGTTCATATTTTCCTTGATTTGAGTATAAATGGATGTGGCTGTATTGCGAAAGGTTTGGTGCTTTTCATAGCCTTTACAGCTTTGAGAAATATAGATTTTTTTTAGAGAGTTATAGCAGATCCAAGTGAGAACTCGCAAAACGAGCATTACTTGTGCACCAAACTAATAATTATACCATGCAATCAGACAGTTATGACAAGCACTCGCCGGTCACCCGGTTCACGCGCAAATTGCCGGCACTTCAGCGTAGCTATTCGTTCACGCGCAAATTTGATCGCCCAATCTCGGCACCCCAAGGGCACTATATACATCGTCAAATATTTAGTCGAGCGTGTCTTGTCATATGCGAGTTTGCTAAGCAATCAAGATCCCATGTGTTCAAAAGCAGCGATAGCACTCACTACTGAGCGATGATATGTTCCATCTCTTTCCGCTGGATTTTGCAAACCTTCTAATAGCCATAAATATTTGGAAACCGCATTGTGGCACATATTTATATTGACATCATACAACCTCTGTAGACCTCATGAGCTCCAGTTTTCCATCCGTTCTTAGGTATTGGGTGGGAACATAAGTCTTGAAATTCCAAAAAATTCATTTCAAAAATGCTCAAAGCAGCGTTTTGATCTGTATAGCATTTTTTTCATTTGTATGAATTATGCAGTATGTTATTGTTGTGTCCTCCACGTCGGACACGTCGACTCTTCGTCCTGAGGCAGGCACAGAGGAAAACGAATAGATTTATTAGAGGATAGAGAAACAGAAAAATATGAGAAGCGAATAAGTGAACGAATTAACTGACAATGGCTAACAGCAAGCGCCTTTTATAGCGCTCATTTCCCGCGCATTGAGGTCGCAGGCGCCTCAGCGAGGGCAGATCATACGAGAAAACAACTGATCACACACTAATACAACACCTCCCCCAGTAGGGTAGTTACACAAAACTAGCCTACGACAAAAGCATGAACTACAAATATGGACAGCTAAGAAAACGGTCATGTGTAGATAGCATATCATTTGAACAACTACAAACTAATGAAATAAACATACAATAACATATTATGAACTAGATTGGAACCGTTGTACCGGTTTTCTCGTTCTGCTCGACCTGCGGAGCGTTGTCGGTGGCGTGGAGGGCTCGTGGCTTGATGTCGACGTCGATGTCGTTGAATCCACGGGTGCTGACACATCGCTCGCGATAGCTCGCTCGGCATTCTCGTCGGCTGCACTGCTATTCCTCCGTAGAATGTCGTCTTCTGTCAAAACATCTAGGAGTATCTTCAAGGCTTCGGACTGTTGATGAAGTTGTTGTCGCACGGCGAGCTGTTCGCTATCGCTTCGATGCCGTAGCTGATTTGCATGCTTCTTGCACATCTCGTCGCCAACCATAACTTCATAATTGACCCAATACGCCTCATCACGGTTCCTTTCGTTCAATGGAAGTGGGGTGGCTTCCACTGTTTAGCGTAAACCAAGTCACCAACTTCGAATTCCTTTCGAACGACTCCATGCTTCTGGTCAAACTGATCCTTCATGCGCTCCCGTCTCCTTCGTGCGAGTGGGTCTTCTGCATCTTCTGCCATCGGGAGTAAAAGACTTAATTTTGTGCGCAAGTTTCTGCCTAGAAACAACTCCGCTGGCGTCTTGTCGTTCAAGTTCGTGTTTGATGTTGTCCTATACGCTTGTAACACCAGGTTTAGAGTCTCTTCTGTTGGCCTCTCCTCCCCCTCTAGTTTCTTGATCCCGCGTTTCAGCGTATCAACGAAACGCTCTGCCTGTCCATTCGATTGAGGGTGGTACGGAGCAGTCCTTATATGTGTGATTCCACCTTCGTCACACATCTTCTTAAACAAGTCCGACGTGAACTGAGTACCGTTGTCGCTCACTATTGTTTGCGGTAATCCATACCTTGCAAACAAATTTTTCAAAGCCTTTACCGTCTTCGCAGCCGAGATATTGCTCATCTCGATCATTTCAGGCCATTTGCTGTAGGCATCTACCACGACCAAGTAGAAAACTCCTTGCATAGGTCCAGCGAAGTCGATGTGTATTCTCTGCCACACTCGAGTCGCGGATGGCCATGCTTCTAATGGTACCTTCGTCGGATTTTTGGCTAACTCCTGACATTTCCTGCATCTTCGTACCAAGTCTTCGCTGTCAACATTCGGCCAGTAGACGTAACTTCGAGCTAATTTCTTCATCCTTACAATCCCTGGATGACCACTATGTAGTTCCTTCAAAACATTTCCTCGAAGCTCCTTGGGTATCACAACCCTTTCGGCTGACATCAGACATTGCTCCACGATTGACAATGTCTCTCTTCGATTTCGAAAATGTGCCAGTTCTCCATTCACGTCTGGCCACTCTCCTTTTTTCACGTAGGTCAGTACTCTTTTCAGCACTGGATCCTTCTTCGTATAGGATTGCACATCTGATACTGTTACTGGCAAAACCTAATGCAATTCTTTGACATGTAGTTTACGTCGCTCTCAACGGCAGCTATTACGACGTCTTCTTCGTTATTCTGACTCTTCTTCATCAACCGTGACAAGCCATCTGCTTGTCCAAACTTCGTAGTCTTGACATACTCTATGTCAAAGTCATATCCAAGCAGTATTGTAGCCCATCTCATAAGTCGGTTAGCGGAGTAGACTGGAACTCCTTTCTTATCACCGAAGATGGCTAGCAATGGTTGATGGTCCGTCAGAATTAAAAACTTTCGTCCAGATATGTACTTGTGGAATTTCTTGACTGCAAAGACAATTCCCAACGCTTCCTTTTCGATTTGCGAATAGTTCTTTTCTGCTTTCGTAAGAGACCTCGATGTATGTGCGATTGGCTTTTCGGATCCATCGGCATACCTATGCGATATCACACAACCGATACCATAGCTAGCGTCCGCTGCCACGACTATCTTCTGCCTTGGATCATAGTGAGCAAGGTTTAGCTCACTAGACAAAGTCTCCTTGAGTTTTTCGAACGCTTCTTGATGTGTTCGTGTCCATTCCCACTTCGCATCTTTCTTGAGCATCGCATCCAATGGCCCACGAAGATCCTTTATCTTCGGCATGGACGCCGCATAGTACGTTATCATGCCAAGAAAAGCCCTTAGTTGACTAACACTTTTCGGCTCTTCCATCTTCTTGATCGCTTCGATCTTCTCTAGATCCGGCCTTCGTCCATTTCGATTTACTATGAAGCCAAGATATCGTATCTCTGGCTTGCCAAAAGAACACTTCTCTAAGCGAATCCTGAATCCATAATCGGCTATCCTTGCAAAAACAGCTAGCAGATTTTCCATGTGTTCTTCTTCGGTTCGTCCACACACCAGTATATCGTCCAGGTAGGTTGCTACCCCTCGCAATCCGCTCACCATCTTGTTCATAATCTGCTGGAAGATCCCTGGTGCTGTCTTTATCCCAAAAGGCAGTCTATTGTACTGGTACAATCCTTCATGCGTATTTATCACAACCAGTTTCTTCGCTTCTTCTGACAACTCGATTTGCAGATAGGCGTCCGACAGATCTAACTGCGAAAACACCGTGCCTCCATTGAGGGATGCGAATATATCCTCCGGCAATGGCAATGGGTAATCATATGACTCCAGCGCTTTGTTGAGTCCAGTTGAGAAGTCAGCACACACTCTCAACTTTCCATTGGCCTTCCTGACGCATACGATAGGAGCTGCCCAATCACTGTGCGTTACTGGCCTTATAACGCTTAGCTTCAACAGCCTATCAAGCTCCTTTTCGACGGCTTCGAGCGCAGCATGGGGGACAGGCCTACAAGACTTGAACACTGGGCGAACGTTTTCGTCAATTCTCATGTGTGCTTTCTCCTTCGTACAAAGCCCTAAGCCTTCCTGGCAGACTTCTGGATAGGCTTCCTTTAGCTTCAGAGCGATGTCCTTGGTTTGCTCTGCCTTCACTTCAGCAACCATTCTGCTTAAGTGATAGGACATATCTTCGTTATTCTGGATCCACTCCAATCCTAGCAGTGCGTTGTGGGGTGTCACGTATGCGTAGCCTTCACTTCTGGATCCTTTGATCTCGTAGTCGCACCACAGCTTTCCATGAACCTTCATGGAGCCTCCACTGACATTCTTGACGACCACGTTCGTGTTCTCCAGCCGAGGAGCGCCCATGCTTCTCCAGGTTGATTCGTTCAACAATGTGATGTCCGATCCAGTATCTAACAGGAAGCTGACTGGATAATTATTCACTTTTGCTTCGATATACATGCGTGTCGAGTTGACATCCACCATCGCATTTGCAATCTTCGCTACGCTGTGCACATGACGTTTTGGTTTCGTCCAACTTCTGTTCTTACTAATGTCGCTGCTTCTGTGGATTCTTCGTTCTTGCTGAAAAAGTTCTTTTCTCTTCGCCACCTGCTCGCAATACTTCTCCTTGTGACCTGTAGCCTTGCACTTCTTGCAAAACCATAGCTTCGCTTTGCATTCCCTAGCAAAGTGAGCTTTACCACAGTTCCAGCATTCCAGCTTCGTGGGTTCTTCCTTGCGCGTTGCTTCGACTATTTTCGTGCATCCAGCTATAGTCTCGCTATCTTTCTTGAGGCTCAGAAAATTTTCGCATTCCAAGTGCAATTCCTGCAGCGAAAGCTTTCGTCCAGCCTTGTATTCCCTACCAGAACGGCAATGAGTCGCTGTCTGATTTCGGCTTCTTTCTGGCTCTTCAAGCCAAATATCCACAGCAGGCATTTGATTCCATCACTGTTCAGGTCGTGGATCTTCGCCTTTTCGCACAATTCGTTCACTCTTCCAGTGTACATGAGGTAATCTTCGGCGTCGTTCTTCTGTAGCTTTAAGCACTGGTACCTCATTGTAATATCTCCTCCATGACGAAGGCGGTCGCCCAAATAGGTTGGCAGCATGCAAGGCTGACCCGCACGCGGCGCGCGGGCAATTGACAACCACGGGTCACGCGCACGCTCGCGTGAATGACCGCTGACCGAGCATGCGCGCGCCCTGTGGTTGACAATTGCGCGCGTGCCGCAGCTTTGCATGTTTTCAACCTATTTGGGCGACCGCCTTCGTCTTGGAGCAGATATTAAATTCGGAGATCTTTACGTCGAATAATTGCTTTAATGTTTCGACGGTTTCTTCGAACTTAATCGCAGTCACTTCTTTCGGTAGCACATGTCTCTGATATTTTTCGAAACATTCCTTGTCGAGCTTTTGGCAGAGAAGCCTCACTCTGGCACTCTCTGGCAGCTGCTTCGCATCTTCGACGAAGACTTCCTTGTAGCGCCTTGCCTTTCTTCTCTCATCAATTCCCTGAGGCTCTTCTGGTCTTCTCTGATCAGTTCCTTGAACATGATCACCAAGTCTTCTGTGCCTATTTTCGCCATCTTGATTGAACACTCTTCGCTTTTGAGGCTCGGCTTTCTACAGCTTCTCCTTCTTCGAGTTGGTTCCTGGCGTGCTTCTTCGTTAAGGCTACTTCTTCGCTAGTAGCCGCTGCCTCCTGATCGCCACTGTTGTGTCCTCCACGTCGGACACGTCGACTCTTCGTCCTGAGGCAGGCACAGAGGAAAACGAATAGATTTATTAGAGGATAGAGAAACAGAAAAATATGAGAAGCGAATAAGTGAACGAATTAACTGACAATGGCTAACAGCGAGCGCCTTTTATAGCGCTCATTTCCCGCGCATTGAGGTCGCAGGCGCCTCAGCGAGGGCAGATCATACGAGAAAACAACTGATCACACACTAATACAACAGTTATAAAACTCAATTAAAAAGTAAATCTGGATTTCTCTGGGTCGAGCATTTTTGGGGATCAAAAGCTAAAAAACGCAATTTGTTTGCATCCAGCAAGTTGTATTGCCACGAAATTACAATGAGGACATATTACTTCCTGCTTTACACTGAAGAAACAAGGTTTTTTCCTTTTTGAATCACATTATTTCATATGGATTTATTAAATCTGGAGGAGATTACGGAAAAAGAATTTTTGGTGCAAGACCTATGTTCCAAGCTGATACATGTATGCATAGGTCAACAACATACATGTACAGTCATAGAATTTTTCACATTCATGAAATATAATTGGAACTATTCGCTCACGCTCATAACCTTCGCATGTACTATATGTTAGTGGAAGCATATTTTGTGCATTGAAAAAGACAATGACAACAATAACGGTTTATTCACTTAACAACATTGAAGAAAAATCATCAATTTTGTTTAGTCTGAAATATGTCTTTTTTCATTCTTATCTTGAAGGCTAAGACTAGACATAATAAGCTTCTGTGATTGGAGAGGTTACGTAGGGTATTTTGCATCATCAAATTGCAAAAATCGTCCGCTCTAAAAAATACATCACACTTCCACTCTCAAATGTTCTTCAAGAGATAATGGTAAGCTATTGCTGCATCGTTTGAGAGGTAAAGCGGTTGAGACGGTTTCTTGGATTAATTGTCTTGTCAAATGGCAACATGAAGAGGGATATATTAGTAGTCTAGTGCAAAAATAATGGTCGATTTTTCAAGCCTTTTTTCAAGACAACTTTTTCCATCAATACTTCTTCTTTGCAATGGTATAGTCTACCCTCGAGAAGCTGTTTTCATGCTATATCTAATGGTGTTTGGAATGGGCTTTCACTCTCATCTGTTATAAAGTTATGATCTTCGAATGACCGCATTCAAATTCAGAATTTCATTGCATTCTTTTTTCTGGCCAGAATTCAAGCGCGTATCAATGGCATTTGCTCCAAAATTTAGCTGTTGTATGTATAGTAGTAGAAATTGTTTACATTTGCATTCTTGACTGTTCTCTGAAGTTACCCAGAGTGAGATATCGGCTCCTAAACATGGGTAGCTGTTGCGGTCATTTTATAATCCATATTTTTTTTTTCGAAGAAGTCAATTGCCGAAGCTTTGCTCAGTTCTGTAAGCGTAGGGCTAGGATATCCTATTAGCAATTTTTGCAAAAACATCAAGCTGTTCAGTACGTAGAAAGTCAGAAAATTTTATATTCGGGACTTTGAGGCACACTGAAAAAATGTTTCAAAAAAACTGAAAAACTTTGAATTTCAATTTTTTCTCTCTCGCAAATTTGTCGAAAATCTTTCCACTGTATTTTGTACTACTGGCTTGCGGCTACAAAGCCACCTATCAGTCATACTAACAAACTTTGAAGGAAGTTATGAATTGTCAACAATAAGGTAGCAGAAGAATTTTGTGTTTCAAGCCATATTTTTCTGCCCGTTCGTGATATGAGCATAACTAAATGTGCGCTGTATTGCAGAAGGTTTGCTGCTTCTGATGATCGTTATCGCATTTGGAATTGTAAATCTTTCAATAAGTTATAGCAAAGTGAGAATTCGCAAAACGGCCATTATTTTTGCACCAACTTAAAGGCAGCGTATTCTGGGGCTTTCCGTGGCCCTGACTCCAAACACAAGAAACGCGATTCCTGGGGACCCTGTCTTGAGGGCGCGGAGAGTTTCAGATCGCTCGTCCCCGTCGACATGCCAGCGGGAAGGAGCTACAACTTCATGGGTGCAGTTGCAGCTGTTCACAGCTTCTGCTCACTACCATGTCAGTACGTGTCGGGAGACAGTCCCTGGCTGGGCGAAGTCTTATATCAGACTCTGCCCAGTTAGGGACTTTCAGGCCCCTTATCTCCATTCAGAGACAACGTTAGAAGACCGGACCAACGCAGATGCCTCTTTTCTGAGGCCTACATTCGGGATCGACACTCTAATCGGAGGGGGTTAGGTTTCGCTTGGACACTGCCTTTAACTGTACAAATAGCGGGGCTCGTTGTGTCTCTATTCTTCTGACTTTAATACAAGCCAAAATGCTGTGTCCTTCCTTTCAAAATGATGGAGTAACCCTAACAAACAAATGTTGTTGTGCAAGAACTGCAGATTGTGGGATCAACCCAAGTTTGTTGCAAATGAACATAATAGAAGAACTTTTTAATTTCTCAGCCCAAATACTGGACTTCCTGTCAGACAGCAAGTCCAGTATTTGGGGTAAGAAATTACAAAAGTTGTCTTATTCTTTCCCTTGTCTTCCTGGGTGTGTGAACTTTTTTCAAGGTACAGCTAATATAGCTATTTTGTCAAAGGCCATATACCGAAAATGTGATACGCCTAAATGGACTATCTCACCTGAGGTTCTTCTGGACCTGACGCATTCAAAGTTGCTACCAATAGCAATATCTCAAAGCACGGCTTAGGTCTCAAATACAGGATAAAAGCTGTGTACGTGCTAATCCGACTACCAGAAGCTTCATCGTTGATTATCATGTGATATTCTAGCTAACTCTTGCCACTTTTATACGCTATTATCACAGGTCATACGATACAGCTAAAACGACATAAACTCTCAATATGGATCAGTTAGACGAGCTGCTATATAACTATACAGATAGCACTTCTTTGATTCATTGCGACAAGCTGTACAAATGCTACCAATTCTGTTTCTAATGTAGACAGTTGTTATGCTCTCACATCGTAACTATACAAATAGCGAGGTTCGTTGTATTTCTATTTTTCTGACATTCATCTGGACAAAACATCGTTGGTTTGTCAGAAATTGCAGTAATATAGGTTTCAGAATAGATGAAATTTGAGCGTGCCATTTCGCAAATGAACAGACTCTGATATAGCATCCTTTTGCAACGCTATATAAGTGAAAATGTTGCTTAACAGTCCAGGTTGACTTTTAGGGACATGCTACTTGCATAGGAAGATGAATTCAAGGCACTCACCCTTACTAGTGCCTCAGGTAAAACCTCTCTTAGCATAACAAACTGTGGAGATGGTACTACTAACTCATACATAGCCAACCAAATTGGGTGTAGGCCCTTTTGAACCCTTCGCGCGCGACGCTCGCCTCGCCGCGTGCGACGCCGCTGGCAAAGCTAACAAGTCTCATTTACAATCAACGGGAAAATTCTTAATTCCAAGTATGTTATATACCTGTGCCAAACCCTATCATCATGTTGGACACGAAAGATGTACAAAAATGAACGAGTATTAACCCGTTATGGCAGTGGACATGTTGACCAATCAGAGGCGCGCTGTGATAGCGAGCGGTTCAAAAGGGCCGTTTCCCAACTAAATTAGAATAGATAGAAGGACAAGGAGAAATTGCTGAGAATGAGCACATTCTAATTTTAAATGTCTCACGTTGCACGCATGTTGTGCAGTACACATACTTTTGGAAATGAGTCAACGATACATTGCAGTTTGTTTGTTTCTTATCCAATATCTAATTCCTTTCGGGTGCCTTTCATCTTATATATAAAGCTGAATGTCTGTTTGTCTGTCTGTCTGTCTGTCTGTCTGTCTGTCTGTCTGTCTGTCTGTGTGTACGTATGTTCCGAATAGAAAATTCCATTTCTGAACCGATCGGGACCAAACTTAGCACACATACACTTCGGGCCCCGGCGGGTGTCATAGGCTACTTTTCGTCATCGATCGGTATCGATTTTATCGATTTTTTGCAAAATTTGAGCTACGGGGCTGGGAGTTGGCACAGGGGGGGGGGGGGGTAATCGAGCATGCTGATCACCCCCGTGGGGGTGATCAGCATGCTCGATTACACCCCTCTGCCAAATTCCAGCCCCCTAGCTCAAATTTTGCAAGGAATCGATAAAATCGACATCGTTCGATAACGAAAAGTGGACTGTGACACCCGCCGGGGCCCGATGTGTATGTGCGCCAAGTTTGGTCCGGATCGGTTAAGAAATGGAATTTTCTATTCGGAACATACGGCGGAGCCGGGTAAGCCAGCTAGTTGCTGATATTCACATATTCCGTAGTTGCGGCAGAAAGTGTAAGTGGTAAAAGCACTTATAGTTTAAACTCATACTGGCACTCAGACATCAGTTGGCTTGGTAAATACCTATGGAAAAATTTTGACATCTGTCCTATAAGTGGGTCTCACTTTTGTATAACTGGACTTTCTAACGCTATGTACAATTGACGAAATTTTGACACATTTACTACAATTAGGTCGCAAACATTGTAATCAGAAGTGGTTTTGTAGTCCATACTTGACACTCATTTTTTCATAAATAGATGAAGTCGGCTTTATTCATAATTCTAGCCATCGACTCAAACTCTTGTGAAGACCACGACTACCATTAGGAGGACGAGACCATGAAGAGTGCAGTGCACATATATGAAGAACTTTCTACATAAGTCTCCTCTGTAATGAAGTTGGTAGTCATAGGTGGTGCAGTATCGTGGAAAGCTTCATACATTGCAATACTGTCATGATTATGGGTTCCATGCTCGCTCCTTCGATCCGCTCTGTATAATATATAGCAAGCAAGTTGGTATGATAAAAAAAAACATTCTCTCAGCATGACTGTTCAACGTTTGATTTTGGATTTTATCGTTGTCACAAAGGTAAATGGTGACGACCAAAAAATTATTTCTAATTTGTAAAAGTAATTTGTAAAATTTGCCCGTTCCTGACACATGCCTGAGAATTCGCAAATAATCCACTTGTACACATGTATATAAACTGCGAAGGATAAATCTTTGGGCGCTATTCAAGAAAATAACGAAAAGCAACTATTAAAACGGAAAACTGAAAGTCATTGAAAAATATAGTATTTACATAATCGGTTCCAAGCTCAATGGTTATTTGTAGTTTCTTCCCTCTAGCTAAAATTCATCATTTCGTTTCTTACAATGCCTAGGACTGCCATCAACAAGCAGAATATAAGTAAAACGTAAAGAAACAGTATACCGATAAAAAATTATTTGAACAGCAAGGTAACTTGTGTAGTAAGAATATTATGTTGGGATTACAGGTAACTTTTCACTCCTTAATTTGAGGTTTTCGAAAGCGGCACAGGTGAAAAGGGCTTTAGAAGTTTGTGTGTATTTAGCAACTTTATCAACAAGATTACTGATAAATTAACAATGTGAATTATGGCATTACCCATCAACTGTACTTATTTGTAACCTCAACTACTCAAGTTTAACACATTGACGACAGCGCTAATTTTTGATTGTCTGCCTCTTGGGACCAAGAGCTTTCACGGACCAGTCAGCATTTTTTTGATAAAACCACACATATTGCCATCTACAATATATCGACAGTAGTTGTGAAAGGATGACAAAAAAGATAGAGGTCATTTCTAAATTCACAGCAAAAGAAAACTTCCGGGATGAGTTCGTACAAAAATAGTCGTCACTTCAACGAAGTTCAAGCTTTGACACACCATGTGTGTCAAACGGTCCCATGTGGTAGTCATTGCTTGACACACATGGTGTGTCAAGCGGTCGTCAGTGTGTTAAGAAATTAGTTCCAAAGATAGAAAAAAATATACAAGCTTGACTGAACAATTGCAGTACTTAAATTATCAGAAGCTCCGACATAATATGGTCTTACTCCTATAGCTCCCCACCTGGCCCCTTCTTCCATGAGGGAAAAGTTCGATTTAGTCATTGCTTGTAAATGAGCGTGACCTCTTTTCACTTGATTTCAATTCTAGCATAAACTGGAATTTCTTCCAGTTAGCTGCAGGATGAGAATGGTAAGTAACACCAAATGGTGGTTTTCTCATATCAGAAACTAAATCATTATGTGGGATACGAAGGAATTAATTTTCCTCAACTTTATCCCCTAAACACAGATAGAAGAAATCAACGGTTTCATGATTCTTATACGTAGAGAAACTTTGAAAATTAGACTATGATAATTTTGATTAGAAAGATTTGAAACTTTTCCTTTCGTTCATTTGAGCGTGTGATAACAGCGAGCAGAATTATCAACGAGCGTCGCGGAATTTGTGCGCAATTTAAGACGGAGAATATACCACCAGCAGCAGTGATAGAAGTAAAGATTATGTGCAATGCATAACCTTTTTCTAATATTCTCTACTATAATCAATGAATTGAGATATTGGCTAACTATGGAAAGTAATATACCAGTCGATTCGCAAAAATACTCAAAGGGGCAAAGGATTTCTTCTTGCTTCATTATCTCAATTTCAACTACCTCTCAAAAGAGCAGAAAAAATTAACACAAACAATGCATAGAGGAGCTGTTTCCGTTACCTTTTCTTTAGCATTGGACTTTTTCTACTTAATGATTTTGGGTCGGTAAACGACTGTACTTAGTTTTTGTGCCACATTTCCGAACGTCACCCTGTTGCGCCGCAGTTACTCTTCAAAAAAAAAACACAGCTTTTCTTCTAATACATGGGGGTATTTCCAAGGTATTCTGAGTCACCACATATTCTTTGAGCAGCAGATTCCTCAAACTCAACTCGTTTCAAACAAGACAATTTATCTAAATCCTTCATATTTGCAAAAAAGAGTAGCAAAATTGACATGGATGAGCTCGAATTCGCCATCGGTAATGCAAATTTTTGGGCTAGTTTCAAAATACTAGAGCGTCTTTTACCTTGATGCTAACTTGATAGAAGAACCTGGGTGAGAGCTTTACTTTGAGCAATAGTATTTGTTGGGAGAGTTAGTGGCTAAAATGATGAAGTATTAGGTTGTAAAGAAATTTCCCGAGTACTTGCGAATTTTTTTTCAAACTGCTGTAACTTCAAGCAGACCGCTCCTTTATGAGAACTACAAATTTTGCTGCAATGGCAACGTTGTCTGCAAGTTAAATCTATTTTTTTTGCGATTCCGCACTTCACTTCGGGCCAGCAGCATGCGCAATAGAGAAAAAGGTCGACTTTAAATTCGGCCTGTTAGTGCAGGAATTTCTCAGGCACGAAGAGCGCTGAAGAGCTCGTATTCAATAGTTATGTAGAACTCTGCTGGAGCTGTTTATAGACTATGCCACAAATTTAGGGCACAGCCTAAAAAAATTTTTCTCGAAGAAATCAAAAAATCGGCCATTTTTGCACCCTAAAAATGCCCCATTTTTTGAGCAAATGAGTTCGGCATCTTCCTTCTTTCCTGTAATGAATCAAATTTTTGGTGCTGCAAATATTGTTGGGTTTATGTCTTGTATATCTTTTAGGCCAATCACCGAGGCGTAATCCTCATGAAATCGAAACTGCGGAAGCAGGTATGGTCAAAGGCAAGTTTAAGAGCGTGTAATTTCTGTGCGCATATCGTAAAGTCCGAGCACAGCTGCAGTATTGAAGTGGACAGCCTCCTTGTTTTAGAGTGAACAACTCTAACAACTCTAAGCTGGCTTTCTTTGTTCACTGCGAAAAAATGGTAGCAAAAAGAAAAATTGTAAAATTTTCATCGTTGCACAGACTTCCTTTTTCGGTGTGTAGGTCAAAATACGGTTGAGATCTATGAAAGCTGGATGAAGGTCTGGAAAGTTTAAACATTCTTCTACAGAACCATATAAAGAATTAATCGTTAAGATCTAACGAGTGCGAAAAAAACGAGCCTAAAAATGAAATTTCCAAAACCGCCCGGGAACTTTCTCTACAACCTGATAGCTTTAGGAAGGATATGAGTATTGGCTGTATTCATAATAAAGGTAATATGAGGAGGAAGGGTAAGAGTATATGTAGTAAGGGCTTTATCCGTACTGAGCTTGAGCCAAAGCAAAGAATAATGTACGAGACGCAGAGAATGACGCTTGTTGAACGGGAGTGCATAGCTGAATGAGTAAGTCTTCCCTATACGGTGACTGAACAAGGTGACTCCTTAAATAGCCTGCGATTTTAGGAAATAGTATCCAGAAAGTAGCGTAGAGTAAGCTTACGAGATTGCATGTGCTTAATCAGGTGGTGAACTACGTCCTCGTTCTGAGCATGTATCCGCCAGCGGATTTCTTCGCTTTTTCAAAGAAATTTCAAGTTCGTAGCGATCGATTAGTATCCGTTTTGCTTTACATAACTGACCGTCGCATATCAACCATAGTCAATTTATCACGTAATTTGTGAGAAATGGAAGCATAGTAACGTAAATTTCAACGTTCTTCTATGGCCTCAAATTTTCATTCAAGAGAATATGACGTGTTTTGTAAACGAAATCTAATGCAGATAGAATATTACATAAAGCTTAGTATATTTAGGCTCGAAAACTCAAGATTAAACTCTTCCGCTGCTATAAAAAGTCTTTGAACTTTCAACGCGCCCTGCATTTATTAAGCTGTACTATCTCGCATTTTCTCAAGCTTCAAGTAAATCTGACTTCAGAAGCTTTTCCGATTACTTAATAACACATTTACACAATTCCAGAAGGATCTGTAAATGTTTGCGGGAATACCTTAGAATAAAATAACCTACCACGATGAAACTATTAATTTTGTGAGTTTTGACAGATACTAAAGAAAATCATGGATAATACTTCTCATCACAATGACATATCCAGAACTTCCTTTTGGCGCGGAGGGGGGGGGGGAAGGGGAAGAAGAGGTAGCGACAAATTTTTTTCGAATGAAGGTGCGTAGCGTTAGTCACGCACTCCGAAAAGTTTTTTTTGGAATGCTTCCCAAAATTTTTGTGGTGGTCCCATAACCCAAAATTTCCGAGGTTTTTTTACAAGGCTATTTCGTTTATCGAAAATCAAATAATTCCAATTATTCACAAGATGAACAAGTCACTCGCGCAATTTTCAATTCATGTAAGTAGCTTTCATCAATTTCGCGAACCATTCTCGAGACCCATTCCTTTTCTCAAAAACTTCGCGAGCCAATTCTTATCCGCCTCCCCGCTTTCCCCCATCCCCCGGTATGCCATTGATATGCTACCTGCCTCTGCACTTTTGAAGTAATTGGAAAATTCTGTTACCACTTACAGTTTGTAAAACTGAGGCGAAATTTCTGAATGAGTATACTTACCTCTAGGAGCTCTTTACCGACCACATACATTGAAATTACATTCTTCAAAAGCTACATTTGACATTTCATTTCTCACTATAAAGCTCTTGCAAGTTTCCTGCAATTAATGCAATTAACAGTGCAAACAGGAACTATAAAGTGAATGCTTACGTTATATAGCATCGCCTGACCGATTTACTCTCACCGTAGAGGCACCGCTTGAACTGGTATCGAGGAAATGTCTGTAAGAAGCAGTCATGATAATAAACCTGTTATATCGCTCAGACTCATAATTCAAATGCAATATCATGAATAGCTTGCGGTTTAGATTTCGATTATCTTATATATAAAGCTGAATGTCTGTTTGTATGTCTGTCTGTATGTCTGTCTGTATGTATGTATGTATGTACGTATGTTCCGAATAGAAAATTCCATTTCTGAACCGATCCGGACCAAACTTGGCACACATACACTACGGGCCCCGGCGGGTGTCATAGGCTACTTTTTGTCATCGATCGATATCGATTTTATCGATTTTTATCGATTTTTTTGCTGAGTTCACCTACGGGGCTGGGAGTTGGCACAGGGGGGTAATCGAGCATGGGGATTCCGAATACAATATTGGTTTTCAGGATTATCGATTACTTTTATCGATTTTATCGATTTTTTTGCAAAGTTTGAGCTACGGGGCTGGGAGTTGGCACAGGGGGGTAATCGAGCATGGGGATTCCGAATACAATATTGGTTTTCAGGATTATCGATTACTTTTATCGATTTTATCGATTTTTTTGCAAAGTTTGAGCTACGGGGCTGGGAGTTGGCACAGTGGGGTAATCGAGCATGGGGATTCCGAATACAATATTGGTTTTCGGGATTATCGATTACTTTTATCGATTTTATCGATTTTTTGCAAAGTTTGAGCTAGGGGGCTGGGAGTTGGCACAGGGGGGTAATCGAGCATGCTGATCATCCCCAAGGGGGTGATCAGCATGCTCGATTACCCCCTGTGCCAAATTCCAGCCCCCTAGCTCAAATTTTGCAAAATCGATAAAATCGATAGAAGTAATGGATAATTCCAAAAACTAATATTGTATTCGTAATCTGCATGCTCGATTACCCCCCTGTGCAAACTCCCAGCCCCGCAGGTCAAACTTTACAAAAAAATCGGTAAAATCGATAAAAGTAATGGACGATCCTGAAAACTAATATTGTGTTCGTAATCAGCATACTCGATTACCCCCCTGTGCAAAATCCCAGCCTCGCATGTCAAAATTTACAAAAAATCGATAAAATCAATAAAAGTAACCGATAATTCTGAAAACTAATATTGTATTCGGAATCCCCATGCTCACTTCCCCCCTGTGCCAACTCCTAGCCCTGTAGGTGAACTCTGCGAAAAAATCGATAAAAATCGGTAAAGTCGACATCGATCGATAACGAAAAGTGGACTGTGACACGCGCCGGGGCCCGAAGTGTATGTGTGCCAAGTTTGGTCCGGATACGGCGGAGCCGGGTAAGCCAGCTAGTCAACACATAAAATGCGTTAGAGATTCACTTTGCGCCTCCACTTCAAAATAAACCATCTCGTCTGACAGAAGACCATGTTGCTTAATTTCAATGTAATGCAACTCAGCAGCTTGCAAGTAAGTGTCATTGCCTTCATGCATTGACAGTATGACTTCAGATACAAAAAGGAACCTTGCAAATCTTTATTTTCCAAAAAAGTCGCGTTTGCACAAAGCTCCTTTTGAAAAGCTTGAAGTTTGCTCAAACGGTGGTTTAGCGTTTCGAAGATAGAATAAAGATTAACCACTACTACGGTAGCATGATTTAGAAAGTATAAAGCATATGAAAACTAACTAGAATATTATTAGGCTGAACCGAAAGTTCGCTTTGATTTAGAAAATTCGTAACTGCTTTCGATGTGAAAGCTTATAAAAAATCTCTTTATGAAGAAAAATTTATCTAGTTTCTAATAGTTTCCTCGCTGCTGTTATACAACAACAGGCTTTGAGATAAAAATCAGAACAGAGGACCACGCAAACTACCGATTTTCGCAAATTTTTTTTTTATCCTTGCATCTTTCCCTATACGGGGTCTGCTACTCTTGTTAGTCTCCTCCAGGCTTCACGATCTACGACTTGTTCTTCGTCTATCTCAAGTTCTCTCAAGTCTGCTTTGATTCGATCTGTCCAACGCATCTTCGGTCTACCTCTTGGTCTTCTTCCAGGAACCTCTACTTTCATCGCTGATCTGGTGATGTGGTCTTCGTCTCGTCTTCTCACATGCCCGTACCATCTAAGCCGCTTTTCTTGCATCTTCTTGGTTATCGGGGCAACTTTCATCGTTGTTCGTATGGTTTCGTTCGTGACATGGTCAAGCATTGTGATACCCATCGTCCACCTTAGCATACGCATTTCCATCACACCAAGCTTCCGTTCTTCCTTACGCGTGCACGGCCAACACTCACTTCCGTATAGAGCAGTGGGGCGTACTACAGTGCGGTACATCTGTGACTTCAACTTGAGCGGCATCCGTTTGTTGCACAGAATCCCAGTAAGGCTTCTCCATTTCAACCAAGCTGCGCTTATTCGGCTGGTAATCTCATCTTGAAGCGTACCGTCTGCCGAGATGTGACTGCCCAGATATTTGAAGGACGTTGTCTTCTTTGTTGCTGTACTTGCGATCTGAATCGTTCCCGGCGTTTGGGGTCCCAGCTCCATGTATTCTGTCTTCGTGGTATTGATCTTCAGACCGTGTAGCTCGAGTTGTCTCTTCCACATCTGTACATCTTTCTCTAATTCTTTTCTGGTTCTTGCCATCAGAATCACGTCATCTGCGTACATTACGGTCCAAGGAGGTTGGCGTATGAAGCTTCTGACGATCGTGTCCAGTACAGTGATGAAGAGTAGGGGCGAAAGTACGGATCCTTGATGCACCCCAACGCTTATCTGGAAGTCATCTGAGCGTCCTGCTGCTGTTCGTACATGGCTGGTGGCACCCTTGTATATCATTTTGATCCATTGGACGTATTCTTCAGGTACTTCGTGCTTCCGCAGTGCCCACCATATTACGTCGTGCGGTATCGAAAGCCTTCTCCAGGTCAAGGAATGCCGCGTGTAGCTCACATTGCTTTTCTCGGCTTCTTTCCATCATCATTCGGACGGTATGTATGGCGTCTATTGTACTGCAACCCTTTACGAATCCGCACTGGTTGGGGGCCAACTCCACGATACTTCGAAGCCTCGTTTCCAGTATTCTCTCGAAGATTTTCATCGTATGGCACATGAGTCGGATCGGTCGGTATGTGGAGCAGTCAGCTATGTCGCCTTTATTCTTCCATATCGGTATGGTTGTGCTCTTGTACCAGTCATTTGGTATATTCTTGGATTCGATTATCTGGTTTAGAAGACGTGTTAACCATGAAGCTCCCGCCTGTCCGCACTCCTTCCAGAACTCGTTGGCGATGTCGTCTGGACCTGTGGCCTTGCCATTCTTTGTGTTCGTTATGGCGATGCGAACATCTTCTTCCGTGATAGCCGGTACTGGTCCACTTACGGGTTCCGCCTTTATCGTGGATGTGTATTCGTAACCAGCGGATGCAATCTCTGCGAAATGTGCTCTCCATCTTTCATTGATCTCCTGCGGCTTCCTCAGAATTCTTCCATGCACGTCCTTGATACAGTAGAAGTGCTCAACATCTTTTGAGGCGTTTCTTCTTGTCTTCGCAATTCGGTATATGTCTCGCTCGCCTTCACGGGTGTGCAGCTTCCTGTAGAGTCCTTCTATATATGCTTCCTTCGCTTGCTTGACGCTTCTTTTAGCCGTTCTTTTTGCTTCTAGATACTTCTGGTGAGCACCTTCTGCTTTTGTTTGCTGCCATATTCTGTACGCTTTCTTCCTACTTGTTATCTCAGCCTGCACTGTCTCATTCCACCACCAAGTTTCCTTGTCCAGCTTTCGCCTTCCGGGTTTCGTGCGCCCCAGTAGTTCGCCTGCTATTTGATGCACGTTGCTCTTCAGAATCGTCCAGGAGTGATCTGGATTGTCTTCTAGTTTCGGTAGGGCGGATTCCATTGCTCTTCTGATGCTGGCGTCGCTCTTGAGTTTCCACCATTTGATACGAGCATCATGCTCTGTCGTCGCCCTTTTTCTCCTGTTGATTGGGATGCTCAGATCCAGTAGCAGTGGCTTGTGCTGGGGGATACAGTCTTCACCTGGGATGACCTTGCTATCTTTTACGTATTTGAGCTCGTTTTGTCGCACAGTCCAGAAGTCTATTTGCGACTTGCGGTCTCCACTTGTATACGTGACGAGGTGATTTATCTTCTTGATGAAGTAGGTATTCGCTAATGCCAACTCGTGAGCCGTAGCGAACTCCAGAATACGTTCTCCTTCGTCATTCTGTATTCCGTAGCCGTGGTTTCCATGACATTTCTGTGAACCAATTCGGTGCTCTCCTACATGTCCGTTTAGATCTGCTCCGATTAGTAGCACTTCTTCTTGTGGTACAGAGGAGATGTAGTCGTCGAACTGCTGCCAGAACTCCTCCTTCTCTGCTTCTAAGCAACCTGCTTGAGGTGCGTAAGCTGTGACTACTCGAAGCGTTTTCCCAACATCCAATCTTATGCCCATGAGACGGTCGCTTATTCGATCTACATCAATGATTTGATTTCTCAGTGCTTCCGATACGACGATGCCGACACCGTTCCTGCGATTACTTGCTTTGTATAGAAGCTTGAATCCATCGCCTATATCACGGGACTTCTCACCTTTCCACTTGGTTTCCTGAAGGCAGGCGATGTCTACTCTACGTCTTCTGAGAAGATCTGCGAGTTCTCGATGTCGTGCCGTGAGGGATCCTACGTTGATGGTAGCCAGTCGAAGCGTAGAGAACTTGGATCGTTGCTTATATTTATGATGAGCTAGCTTCTTTAGCCGTCTCCGCTCATCCTGTTGAGACGGCAGCCCTCGCTTACTATTCGCACTCGTCGGGCTCCGATGCGCGTCGCTTCCGGGGGACGCCCTAGCTGTTACTCGAAATTCCTGATGAGACATAAAAGACATGTTGATGCGACGGTGTTTGTTCTTCAGCCGGCTTGTCGCGTGCTTCCTTCTTGGTCAAGCAGCCTGACGCTGGATTCGTGGGGCAAGAGTTTGCCAAAGAAGTTAGGCCCTCAGCGGAACCGAACCCGTGACCTTCCTCGCCGTAGTCAAGGGCACTAACCTCTACAATATTACTTCTTCAGCCATCGTCCGGCTGTCTTACAGTAACCCAAACTTGGCGTAAAATATGTTCGCTGCACAAGTCACGTATTCGACGTCTTTTTTTCCGACGGCGTCACCTAGACAAGTGTTGCGCGATTTTCTGGTGAGAAAACTAGTCTCGAATGATCCTTGACTTTGTGCGTATCACTCTGGTCGTCAGACTCGATGGAAGCAATGTGCAGTATGCTGACAAGGAGAATAGTTGGTGACCGTGGCCATATATGAGGAAATGTCAATTGCGCCTTTGTGTAGATTTAAAATCCACTTCGCTTATCTGCGAAACTCTTCTCTCAATGAAGTTACACCTTTTTCAACAGTAAGTATACACTGATGAGGGTCGTAATCAATATACCTTAAGGTCTTTCTTTTTTACACAAAGTCGCGTCTAGCGGAATGTTGAGCATAGATTCGTAATCAGGTTCAAAGAAGCGTCCTATGAGCATTCTATGGTCACAGTCACCAAGTACTCTATTCAAGTGAAAAAGCGATGTCAGACTTGACTAACCTAAAGGTTCCATTGGTTCCACGAAAATTCTATCACACCACCGGTATACAGTTCGACGAAATGCTAAAGTGTTTGCTCATATGTAGTCATTATTCGTTTGGATGATACTGTAACTAATAGTTGCAGGAAAAGATAAGCACTATTGATATTGATATGACATTACATATAGCCATAGTCAAAAATAACTACGTTTTCGCTTCTTCGCATAAAAACATTCAGAATGTTTCTTTTGATAGAAACAGTGGTAACACAATGTTGAATATCGGAACTTTGCGTACTAGCGAGTCAAGTAGGCCTCTAAAGGACGAAGCTTATGATTTGTTTGTTTTTATTTCAGAGGTTTATCATCATATGTGCTCAATAACGCATCTGTTTCATATCTTCAAATCACTCATGAAAACCATGACCATTGTGCGGTGCACAGTTATCCTTCTTTGGTGATCTTTTTGCAGTTCTGTCATGTAGGTTGAACGTTTTCTACTAGTGAGCATTTCACAGAATGTGGTTCACTGAGCCTATGGTGCTGAGCAAAAGGCGTGGAGCTGAATTCCCCTAATCATCTGAAGTTCACATTACTGTGGGAATACAGCAAACATTTGCTAGTGTTCGTAGAAGAGGCTTTCTCATCCGATGACTTCTTGTTTCTTGTTTAAATGTACGTTCTCATCGTACTGAGTTGGACGGAAAAACTGGAAATTATTAGGGTAAGTTTCAAAAGCACGAATCTTGTATCGAATCGAAAGCTTCTTGTACAACAACCTCGCCATTACCTCCTCTCAACAAAAGGGTACTCCAGAACAAAATCCACCTTCAGGTCAGCTGAAGTTCATACCAAACAAATCCCATGCAGGGGTAAACATATTATGCACATGCATACAATACGTAGATATGTAATGTACGACAGTGGAAGTCATGAAATTCAAAAAAAGAACTATTCAGGAAATGTTTCAAGACATGTCATTCGGAGAGCTAATCAAAGGCCTTCGACTAATTCTGTTCTAAACAAAACCTCGTGCGTGCAAATGTGATCAAACATTAGAATCCCCCTTAAAAAGCGCTTTCACACACTTTCTTGGTCTTGAAAGTCATCATTGCAGCAGCTTCATGCTTGCCGGTTGAATAGCCAAGGACGACAGCTCTGAGGCCTTAATCTTGTGATTCCTGCAATTCCTGCGATTCCTGTGACTGAAGTTCGTAAAACGCACCGTAGTGCGGCACATCGCAAGTCAAGGAAACACAGGAATTGATGACTTACAGAAATCGCGGGCATCATTTCCTGTGGCCGTATTCATCAACGAAACCCGTGGGTTCCGGAACCCACTGAGTTAGTGCTTTTAATGAATATCGATTTTACTCCAGAGAAGAATCGATATTCATCAAAAGCACTAAACTAGTGGGTTCCGGAACCCACGGGTTTCGTTGATGAATATGGCCACTGGAATAGTGTGGGTATCCCTTGAAGGGAGGCGTCGAATGCGTGACTTGTGCAGTGAACATATTTTACGCCAAGTTTGGGTTACTGTAAGACAGCCGGACGATGGCTGAAGAAGTAATATTGTCTAACCTCTCGGCCACTCTGCCCCTACCGATTTTCGCAAATAAGTTGCCAAAAATCTAAAACAGTGAAGAAGAATCTGAGCGCTTCCTACAGGTTCGGTGTGCTCTTTCTGATGGTGCTAAACTGCGCTAATCGAGTTTTTCTACGAAAAGTTATGATTTTTGTGAAAAATGCAAAAAACGTCAATTTTGCCGTTTTTGGAATTTCTCACCAAAATCGTAACTTTTCATAGAAAAGCTCGATCGGTACATGTTTGGCACTATTAAAGAGAGCAGCTAAACCTATAAGAAACATGATTCCAAATCTTTCTGCAGCGTTTTGGATTTTCAACGATTTATTTTCGAAAGTTGGGATTTTGAGTGTTCTCATTTTCAAATCTCTATTCCCGAAGTCCCTTGTACTTAGAGAACCGCTAAGATGTTAGTAAAAACTAGATGAATTTTTATTTATAATGAGGTTTTTCATAAGCAAGTACGTTCACGTAAGGAGCAGTCACAAAATTGTCTAAATCAAAGCGACAAAACTTTCGGTTCAATCTAGTAAAAGCAATTTGCCTGTTAGATGAAGCCAGACCTGCAAAATCCAGAATCCCACGTTGGCATGAGAGATAGATTTCGAACTACTCTGACTTTCAATTAGAAGCTAAGATGAGAACGGTCAACATTTGAAGTAGCAGTCTACAATGTGCTGCACCACAATATTGCGACATAAAACTCTGATCCAAAATATTCTTCCTTTTTGCTAGAACCTTTATTGCAAGAAAAGTTGCGTGCGTTCAAAACGCAGCTTCCAGTTGAAGGTAGATTTTTAGGCTGCGTTCATACTGATCCCGAAGTCTGGGAACAGTTCTAGCACTGTGCTCGAACTGAGTGCTGTTCTGAAACTGTTCCCGGACTCCGGGATTAGCATGAATGCAGCTTTAGCTCGATGTAGGAAAACGCCCTCCAGGCATGTGCAAGAGTGCGTATTTGTTGCAAATGACCGCGGCGCCCGCCCCATTTCGACGACATATAGTCCTCTACCCGCTCGATGGCATTGTTGTTGGTCTTAGAGTGTCCTATTTTCAAGATCTGGTCTACCGCTAAGCTCTGCAATCCCAGAACTTGTGTCGAAGGAGCCCTAGTATATTTCTTGATGAAGGACTTGGCGTTAGCTACGGTCTTTTGAGAGAAATTTGACAGCTTTCCGGAATTTTAGCGAAGGAGGGCAGCAGCAACCAATTTTGATCACTATCTAGATTGTTCCCAACCTGATCAAGCAATCCAGTCTCAGAAAAGAGCAATTTTTTGCTACAAACAATTCCATGCGATAAAACAGCTCAGAACTTCGTCTACAGAGGTCATCATTGGGAATGATCTGTTTGATTTTGGGTCGGGCCTTTAGCAAGCATAGTCGTGTTGCAGTGGCGTACCCTGGATTTCGGCTAGGGAGAGGGTGGGGAGGGGGGGGGGGACAAAAAAATTTTTCGATGAAGGTGCGTGGCGTCAGCCACACCCCCGAAAAAAAATTTTTATAGGGCTAAAATACATTTTCTAAGGATTTTAAATTAGGATTTTACCTATGTAAGTAACTTTCAAAAATCTCGCGACCCGTTCTCGGGAAGGGGGAACGCCCCCCCCCCTTCCGCCTACCCCTCAGTTCGCCATTGTCGTGTTGGTATTTTCCGTGACAACGGAGTCAGGATTCGGCATGGGCGTTGTTGAGCGAAAGAGCTAGGTATAAGCGTTTATTGCAATCAATTACATTTAAAAAAACGGGCATAATTCGAGCGATGAAATCGTCGCGATTGGGAAGTAACGACGAAATCGCGGCAGCAAGTCGCCAATTGTTCCAGATCGCCATACTTCATCAACTGGTCATTCGAATACCATGTTTCGCGTCTCCGGTCTTCGCCCAAACTTATGAGGCTTGTTGGCAATGGTACACAAAACTGCACTTTGAACAATCACCATGTACATCTCCTACCGTGACTTCCATAAATTAGCCTTTAAGCATAATTTGACTGTAATATTCGTGATCAGTACCATGAACAACCTCGATCAACTTTTAGCGAAGTCCTTGACTTCAAAATCTTGGGGCAGGGCCCGGCACAGATGGTCTAGGGTCAAACTGGACTTCGTTTTTGAAGTTAGAAGCAACGGGGATATCGTTTTTATAAGGTCCTGCGGGAAGCGCCGATAGAAAACGACGAATGTCAGGTTGTACGAGTTGAACGTGTTCTTTCGCAATTTCAAACGCAAAACGCAAACAAGCAAATGGCTTGTTTACAGCGCACAAACAATCGCATGGCTCCGAATTTGGGCTATATGTGTACAATATTACTCTAAACTATGTTATGTAAAAAGTTCCCGAAACTTATGTGTCCTAATATCCGTTCCCAAATTTGTTGGTTTCTAGACCAAGACCAGACCAACTGGGTTGGTTCGGAGCATAAATATCTGAGAGTATCTGAGAGTTCACATAAGTTTTGGCTCTTTTTGATTTGGACGATTAGAACGGTCAAAAATCTATCATACAGTGAAGAGAATGAATCAAACCATTGCCTCTTCTCCTTTTTTGAGCCAAAAGTAGTGTAAATCTATGCGTTGATAGTTATTGCGCTCCAATCATATGCAGTGTCCTTTGAACTATGTGGCGAAAAATGCATCGCCAGACTGTTGAGGCCACAGATTTGGTTGGCCTAGGAGGTTTTCGACATTCTGAGCACTAAAATAGCACCCTACCCAATGACAGAGCCTTTAATCAACTCGAAATGTTTTCTTTTTGCTTTACACTAGGTACTTCAAAATGCACTTTTTCGCTTTTTTATTGTCATTTTGATTGAATAAGGGTTTTCCTACTAATTTTTACGTCAAGAGGGACTTCGTAATTTTTTGCAAAGCCATGGGGGACTTCGTTTCCAAAAAAGCTCTAAACCAACGCGTGCCCGGCCCTGTCTTGGGGGTCCACGCACTAGAAAAAGTCCAAAAATTGTGATGTTGCATACCTTAAACTGTTTCAGAACATCTCCGCAAGAAAACATCCTATCAGATTGTCCCATAAGTCTTTTCAAATTAGTACCTTCATACTGATATTTCTCAAAACTAAAGCGTGCAAATTTGTGGGAGTTATTTTCAAGCGAATAAGCTATATAATCACATGTTTGCGAGGAGCCTAGACCCGTTACAGGCAAAATTCGAAAACTGAGCGCAGTATTTTTCTTTTTTAGGGTTTTGTATAAATCATTACCTGCATGTAAGATAAATTTATTCCATTGCTAAACACCAGTGAGCATCGTCTTCTTTTCCTCCAGTAATTTATAACAACTTCGCATATTATCTTTCCTTGTCGATCAGCTGTTTTTCAGGGTCAAAGTCTGCCTCACATAATATTGATCTCCCCCCTTAACATGAAACAGAGAAGAGCCATATGCTGGCTTTTAAGGTTGACGAAAAAATGCCGGAAATACAACTTTGTGAGACGTCTGCGGTCAGATGGTATTTATAGAAAAGACAACAAAACTACATTGTGCTCATGTATTCTGCCAGCTGCTTCCCTAAAGGCCAATGAAGTGTGCCTTTGCGAAATTATCCTACAGTATGATTGTTACAAACTGTTATTCCAGCTCAAGCAATGTGCACACCGCCGCCCACCGAAACGATAATAAAGTTGGCAAATTCTACACAAGCGAGGATCAAACATTTTTTATGAATTTATTGGTGAAAAGAGAGCTGGAGTGCTTTCAAAGGGAACACATTGCTGGCCCAAGTCACTGGGCTCCTTGCCAAAGAAGTTCTTTAGAAAGTTGGTGCATAAACTAGCGTTATAGTTTATGCTAAGATAATAAAGAGGAATCCACCTAAACCTTTGGTGGATCCAATAGAGCATAGTAGTGTAGCCCTGTTAGAAGCGGTAGCTTCGCTTCTATGTTGCTATACGACCAACATGATAGTGGCTATAGTCGTTTATCCGATACAGGTAGATGTATAAGAGCCAAGTTGTAGCAGAGAGCTTGGCGACGAACTAGAGTGAGAATGAGACACACAATGAACTACTTCCCAAAAACCTTATATACCTATGGTACCTTATATACAATCTCAAGTAAACAACCAATTCAACATAAATACATTTCTATCAGCAAATATGTATCGGTCATCACAATCTGCGATAATCCCGGCGAGAGTAAGATGGTATTCATAGTTGTTTTAAAGTTAACTTCTTCATTGATTGAGATTGTCTTCAATTTCTAGCGGTACCAGCAAGTTGATTGGTCTCATGATTCTTCCTCTGTTTGAGATGAGTTTTGCTTCTCGTACTTCGCCATCCATTCCACGATGAAGTTCAATGATTCTTGCTAATTTCCAAGAGTTGCGTGGAAATACTGCATCGCTAACCAGTACCACGGATCCAATTTTGGGATTGTCTGCTTCTTGTCGTTTTCTCACAATATTTTTCAAATTTTTTTCTCTTGAGCTGGTGAGATATAGCTTCTGCCAGATTTTCCAAAAACGTTCGGCAATTTTGTAAGAGGATTGAAGGGCTTCTTCGACTTGCTAACGGGTCTGCAACGCTCTCCTCTCTTCAGGTGGCACGTATCTGGGTCATCTGCTGTTGATGTAAGGTCATCGAAGGGAAGCGTCACTATCCAGTCCTTCTGTAAGAAGTCGATTGGACCAATCGTTCGGCTGCTTGGTACATCAATGGTCTAGAGTTGAGACAAGCTTCTATTTCCGTGATTAAGGTGACCAGATGGTCATGGGATTGCATGATGGTTCCTCGTGTTGCTTTGTAGAATGCTTGTTTGATAGACTTTATGAGACGCTCTGAGAGGCCTCCCTGCCAAGGAGCGTGCGGAGTGATGTGATGCCATATATTTTTCAGTTCGCTGGTTTCTCTGGTCACGGCACTATTCAGTATCTGTTCACTCAGAAGAAAGGTAGGTGCGTTATCGCAAGTGATCGATTCTGGAAGGCTAAGGGCATACCTCACGCGATTTCAGTCGCCACGCGATCTGGCAGTTCGCCAGATACCTTCGAATTCAATACTGGCAGACCCCAAATGCACAGCATATTTTGTTTTGGTAAGTTGATAAAATGATCTATATTTCGTACATTTAGAAACCCCTTACGATGAGTTATGCACAAATGGAGCATTGCCAAATCGCGGCCCGACTGAAATCGCGTGAGGTATGCCCTTAGCCGAACACCTCCCCTTGCGGTAAAACGCCTTAGCGCATTGAGAAATTTTTCTGTGCACATGCTTGTCACTACTTCCATGTGGATTAATCTTGTGGATGTGCAAGAAGATGCATCCATAAATTTTCGTTTCCCTGTCTTTCACAGATGAGAGATCGAATCAAGTTCTATGTGCTGAAACAAACGTCCTTTCTGAACTCTTCTCTCTGGTAGATTAGAAGAATCAGGGTAGTAGTATGGTAAGCCATTGAACCGTCTGCATCTGACGCAGTCATGTATGAAATGTCTGACCATTCTACGAAATTGTGAAATCCAGTATTGTGATCTTACGCTTGATATTGTGTGTTCCACTCCTTTATGGTACATGCCGTGTGAATCTTCTATAATAAGGTTTTGCAAGCGTGGTTTTTGGTGCTATCATAATTGGATTTTTGGATTCGTAGCTCAGTGACGAAAGGTCGAGCCTTCCTTTAGAACGCCATATGAGCTGGTGGTCTAAAAATGGTCTTACAAGGGAAGGATACTCGGTCGAAGTGGCGTTTCCATATGAAATGCATACTAGTTTATAGAGCATGCAACGCTGATTACAAATCTGCTTTCACTATCTGCAAAGCACTTCACTGAAGTTGTGAAAATTTTTTGATGCGAAAGTTCGAAAGCGCGGCTACAATAAAAGCATTTAGAACTTTGATCCGTGAGCTCAAATGGGGCCACAACTACTACCAGGGCCTCTTATGCAATAAATACTTTAATCTAATAAACTCATGCCAGTCATTACTCCTTAAAAGCTCTGGAAAGATCTTAACACCTGTTTTTATCTTAGTCAAACCATTGAATTTTTACCTCAAAGAATTTCCATTGCAGATAACGAAAGCAGATTTGGAATCAGCGTTTTATGCTCTATAAGACAGTTTATACATTTCATATGGAAACGCCATTTCGACCAAGTATCCTTCCCTTGTTAGAGTATTCTCCATTGACTTCCTATATTCGTCCGTGAGATGATTTCTTTGATGGTACCGTATAATCGCTCTTCTTGCTGCACACATTGTCTGACTTGAGATAGGTAAGGGTAAGGTTTGTGCGTCTTCCAATAGGAATGCTTTCCAAGGTCTTCTCTGGTTGACGACGTTGTAGAGCCCGCAGTAGTTTTTTTTGACGAATATGAGCGTTACTGCGACTGTTCCTTTGGCTTTTTTCCATGTCGAGTATCTAGACAAATCCCAGGGAGATTCTTGTCCATTGTGGTCTAACGTTTGTTTTGTTTGTGTTGCAAGCACTGCTGACTCCAGCTTCTTTTTCGTTTGATGGAGATTGTACGAAGAATTGGTCCAAGCTTCTAGCGGTAATCGTAAGAAATGCGGTCCGTGCCACCAAAGCTCACTGTCCATTTTTTGAGCGCCTGTACCGCGAGTACCCAAATCTGCAGGGTTCTCTCCTGTTGCGACATGCTTGAAGTATAGGCAAATGTCTTCTCCCTGTAACGTGACCTAGTGTAATGCCAAAGTGAAATTGGGCGCTTTAATGGTAACGTCGATTCGCCGATAAGGTGTTCTGTCTCAGGCTTATACATGACTGGAAAACGTGTCAAAGAGTAGTAGCTTCGTTGATTATCAAGTGGGCAACGAGATAACTACAAAAAATACCAAAGAACCTTCTCCTTGTCGGTGTGAAACTAGTCATTTTTTGAGTAAACATGGTTTATCCAGCCGCATGACAAGGAGCTCAGAGAGAAACAACTCATAAAACTGGGCGGCGTCTCACACTAACCCACTTCTGGGTTAACGCCAGCATGTCGCTAAGATTCCATCTATCAGGATTTTCAGCAACTTCCATCCAAATGTCTGCTTCTTCAACGTTGCTTATTCTGATATGTCAGAATCTGATTCATCAGGTCCTAAACAACAGGAGAGCCATTTCATCGTCATCCGAACCATCAGAGTTTCGACCTGCTGATGAGGAATAAGTCATCGAGGCTTTCGCTGTATTCGTCGATATCGCTATAAGATATGCTCATAGTCACAACACTCACAATATTGGTGATACTCTCTTTATAACTCATGGTGATAACAAGAATTTAGAGAACCATTTTTTGTGCACTCTTTTATTGCGCAAGTTCTTTGATTGCCCGTGATTGGCGGAGACACAAGGGACGGAGCTGCCACGTCCACTTGTATTGTTGTACCTCATGTATAGATGTAAGCACACATACATTCACAACCGTCCAAATGCACGGAAATGTTTGCGGGTACAGATAGCAGAAATTGGCTTGCCGTCAACGCTTGAAGTTGACGAGATAGTGGCAGCGTACAATGGCGTTTACTCAGAGAGTCCCTTAAAACAATGTCCCATTTTTAAATCTAGCTTTTGAAGCAAGAAACTTGCTCCGCAACTTGCTTCTCTGACACACTTGCTCATCGTTGGTGGACATGTGTTCGCCTGTTCACCATTTTCAAACTGCAAGCTAGATTACGCATATCGCACACGTTTATGAGCATAGGTCCCCCTCTGTGTAACTTGGTGTGCCACGCATCCATACGTCCAAATTGAAAATCAAGAGCTTCAGAAATTACCGCTTTCGACTTTCACGCGCTGGAAGCACTTTCAGAACTACCGAAAGGATCAAATTATGTAGGCGAACATGGACGCTGCCTCCAACTAGAAACGACGGTTTGCATGGAGAGAGTGCGGGATAGTGGGCGAAAATCTAGGGTCTGATTTTTGAGAAATGAAATGGGTCGGTAGTAAACCTATCGAAATTCAGAGTTATAACTCAAAGTTAACTCTGAGTTATACACTGAGGTTATTCGAGGCGCTGATCACGAATATACTACGCATTTCTGGCTGCGGTTCCATATAGCGGAGTTACGGTAGCTATACGGTAGAACTGAGAAAATTGCACAACTGATCACACGGACAACCTACATGCTCGGTACACTGGCGCCATTTTGAGCGATTACGGCAGGCATACTGAGCCAAATCATAGAATAAGGAAAAGTTTTGCCTGGAGGGTTTAATCTGTGCGCGGACCCTACAGTCCATTCTTACCATTGCGTATGCCGTCCGCTTTCTCCATTTCTATTCTCTCTCTCCCTTTCTCTCCCTCTCTATTCTCTTCAAGCTTTCAGCAGCGCAAAGGGCCAATCCGCGCGATGAACTACCACTTCTCGATAAAAATGAAAATGAGTATGGCTTTCATATAGCATGGTTTGACTTGCTCTGCGTTAATGCAATGAGTACTTTATGGCAAAGACAACTTTAATGTAAAGGATGTTTATGGCCTAGTGGTTTATTGATAAGATCAGATCTGTGCGCTAGACCATATAGGTTTGAGTCTCAACTTCAACATTGCCCTTGCAGCAAAGTGCATAACAGCTCTTGAAAGCAAAACTCCGATGAGAGTTGGAACTCGGAACTTTGAAAGCGGAATTCAGAGTTTCAATAAGCATGACTCTGAGTTTCAAAAACGGACCCCAGAGTTATCTCTAACTTAACGCGGAACTTTGAACTCGGAGTTTCGACGAGATTATTACCGACCATGATAAACTGCCTCTTGGGCAATGCCTTAACTAAGGCTTTCCGCTCAGTACAACTTCAAAAGAAATAAGATGTCTAGTTTTGGTCGAAGTGACTTTGCATTTGAAACTCTTTCACTTTATACAGCATTGAAGATTCCAAATCCGTTTTCCTTATCGCTTTTCAGGTCAAGTTGAATGCGCAGCTGAAACAGAATCGTCCAGATTTGCTCAGCTGGTCTATTCTCAATTATTAGAGCAATTCGTTCAATGAAGACCCTGTCTGACAACTTTATACTCAACACATCTTCCATTTAAGCGTAAGAAAATTAACTATCACTCTTCAACGGATTCTGCGTTCGTTTTGCGCTCCAGAAATACTCATAACTCAACGTCCACTGGCGTTTGCAGGTAATAAGAGCAGATTTGGAGTAGCCGTTCAATGGTCTTAGAAGTATCCAGGACCTTTTGAAAAGCCATTTCGACTAATTTTTCCTTGTAAGTCTTATCTGACCCCCCCCCTCTTCATTTTGTTGCCCTATTCATGCCCATGAAAAACGAGTTATCTATAATGTAATTATGCTCGTTCGCGCAGCGCGCAACCCGCAATATCATCTTTCGTTGGACACTTGAAGTATCCTTTCAAAACTTGTGATCGCGAAGAGTTTCGCTACTTCAGTATGTACGTCTGCGCCAGCAGCGGACCAAGGGGAGAGGGGGGCAGCGCCCCCGCCCGAGAATTTGCGAACTTTTTGAAGTTTATCACATGGGTAAAATGTGCAAGTGACTTGTTCAATCTCGCGAATAATTGAAATAGTTTTTTGTACTTTTCAAAAAATTAAATTAGCCTTGCAAAAAAGCTTTTTTCGAGAGCGTGTCTAGGGTCACGCGCCTTTTTCCAAATTTAGGATGGGCCCGAAAAAATTTTGAGAAGCACCACAAGAATTTTTTCGGAGTGCAAGGCTACGAACACGCACCTTCGATTAAAAATTTTTTTACCCTCCCCCCTGACAAAAACCCTGAGACCGCCGCTGGTTTATGCATGTTGGAACTACACGGCGTTGAAAATCGTGGCGATAGCGCGACCGCACGCGACGTGACACTCCCGGCAACCCATTTTCTTGGTTTTCATATTTGTATGGTTTTTCTATTTACACATGATAGCATTAGGTTGGCACATAAGTTTTGCAACTTCTTACAACTTTTTTCCTATGAATCTACATATAGCTCTCATTTATCGGATATGGAATGTGATGTAAGTTACAAGTCTTCGTAAACCGTTTGATTTTTGATGACGCGATAGAAGAAATTTAAATAATTTCAAAAAACTGTTGAAACTCGAGATTTTCCGCTTTTTTGAAATAAACCTGTGCACAATTTTAATCGAAACATATATTCAAAACTATAGGTAGCATTTAGATAGAGGTTCACTTGATAAACTCAGTAAAGGAGGGATGGAATTGAAGTCAAATCATTATCCGGCACCTTCTAGAAGTTGGGCAAGTTGAATGCTTCAAATTTGAAGGGTCAAACGTCTACGAGTAAGTTGCGAGAACCTCAGAATTTGCTAAGACTTTGCACAAAAGAGTAATTCGATATGTTGAACACGATTATTATATTCAGTTGTTGCTGAGACAAAAATTCATATAGGCCTTACGAAACTAGTCTTTTCATACGGAACGGATATCATCGCATGTCGAATAACCCCCATCAACGAAGTTTCAGCAAAATCTGGCGCAACTCAAAAAATTTTTCCTTGTACCGTACCGTACCCCCCTTACCTGAGAAGACAATAATTCTGCAAAAGTTTCTACATTTGTAGCTTATTTAAAAGTCTTGTATTGCCGAAGAATGGATTCCCCACACTGAAACGAAAGTTATGAAAATATTAGATTAACACCTAAGTAAGCAACTTACTTGAGTTGAAAATCAAGTGAGTTACTTATTTAGGTGCCAACCAATACTTGGACACTAGAAGTGACTGAGCTGAGAGTTGAGGTAATGACCAGGGTCAAGCAAGGGGTGTGGCACACTATCGCTGGTTACGACCCCACCCCCTCCCCTGATTGCTATCTCGACAAGACCCCCCCCCCTGAATTATATACCTAAGATAGTATTACCTGAAGGCCCTGTCAAACATAATGGGCAACATATTCATAAGGAGCATGTCAATTAACCCCTGTAGACAAAGTGTGAGCGAATTCTGAAGATTCAAAATACTAGGCTACCTAAGTGAAATGCTCATTTTCCAACATTATTAACTTTGTTTCAAAGGTAAATTAGCTATCCGTTTTTGTACTCATGACAAAGCACTATTTTTTCTTTGTCCATCTCTGAAATTCCGCTTCAATAGACCTCCAAACTGGCAGCCACAGCTTTTAAGGGGGTGTGCCATGCCCCATCAACTATGTCATAAAAACATTTTTAGCAAACCGTATTTATATAATCGATAGCCTAAACCTCGTAGATTCCACAGGAATGTTTTAAGCCTGATTCATCTTTTTAACTCTGAGTAATATTTGGTGAAAGCACAGCCATTAAAAGCGAAAAATGGGAAAAATGAGATCTTGGTTGGCTTCTAATTCCATAGTTTGGAGGTCTTTTGAAGCGGGATTTCTCAGATGGACAAAGAAGGATTGGTGCTTTGTCTTGAGTGCAAAAACGGATAGCTAATTCACCTTTGAAACAAAGTTAACCATGTTGAAATATGACCCTTTCACTTAGGTAGCCTAGTATCTTGAATCTTTAGAATTCGCTCTAACTTTGTCTACAGGGGTTGACTGACATGCTAATTATGGATATGATACGAATATCATGTTATTACTATTATCAGATTACCCAACTACGACCTCCTCCCCTTTTGACTCCTCAGTACGACCCCCTGTGGCGTGCCACACCCCACGCTTAGCCCTGGTGATGACTTTTTGTATGGGTGTTTTCTCTTCCTGTGGGAGCAATTACTGCTCAAACCCGTATCACGATTTTATAAATGTTCTATACAAGCGATCTAGCACCACGTAAGCAAGATATTTGCAATGAAAACGTGAACGAGATCTGTGTTTTTAGCGTTCCAGAATTTGTCGGAAACAGAAGACAATGTGCAAAAGCAAAAAAATCAACAAACGTCGCAAAACATAAATGCATTCAATGAACACTTTACATGTTAAGCTTTTGATCCTCGTTTTCTTTCCGAATGGATATGCATCACAGTAACGGGAAGCATGCAACACACCAAATAGACTATCACATCCGTAGGAAAAACAGGTTTTCAGAAAATAGGCTGAAATCACGAAATGTTATTGCAAATGTTGCGATTCTGTAAACTTTTATTGAATAATCTTCTGAAGAAGCTACATCACTATTTCAGCCGATACACTCCTTAGTCACGGCCACAAGATCTGACTGGAAACAGCAGATATATAAGGGCAATGTTTTGTATGTTTTGTATGTATTTACCCGCTTTGCACAAGACTTTTATTCTGATAGTCTTGGCAGTGTGAGATGCTTTTATCCATCACCTGTACGAATTTTTGGAAGAAGGAACCTAATAACTGTGATACTTGAAAGAAAAAGAAGCGAAAGAGAAAAGAGCGACAAATGCGGTCTCCGACACTACACCCCTCCCCTCTCCCATTTCCCAGCCACCTCTCCTACGGCACAACAGATTCAAAATTTTTGAAAATTGTCTACGATTCGAAAACTACGAAAATTCTGGAACTGCTTCTGCTGCCTGGGTATGGTGACCAACGTGAAAAAAAAAACAAGTCTATCACGTACGGTAGCAAATTTATTGTGGCTAAATTTTAGGTGTGCTACCATACAATCAGACAATTAGGTAAACCCGGTCACCCGTGCACGCACAAATTTAACCGCCCAATCTCGGCATCGCAAGGGCACTACAGTGCTGGCCATAGCTATAAAGCCACCCTAAAAATCACCGTAATTTGCTCTCTCTTGCTCATAATTGTCTGAAAAACCACTATCTTGTGCGCAAACTAACGTCATACCATTGACCAAAACGGCTCCCAATTTTATGGATTTTGGCCGGAGAAAAATTGAAAATTTGAAAAAACGGGTTTCGAAGGCTGGTCACAGCTATAAAGCCACCTCTCATTTTCAATCAGTACTGCGTTTTTTTATTTCAAATTTTTTGTACATATAGAACATCAAAACATTTATCATTTGTTACACTTGGAAGGGGTCGCCTTTCAAAAAGAAGATTCGTACTGGATTTTTTGCTCTAAAATGCATAATAGGCCACATCATTTGCAAAAAACTGCTTTTTCACTGAAATTTGAAGGACTTGTTTGACTCGGATGAAGGCCCTATGCTTTGCCGAGCCTTTGCAATGAATACGGCGAAAAGCGCTTGAGTTAACATTGCGTAGTCGCTGATATTGATAAACGAGCCCCAACCTCACCTCCAGGTAGACGAGTTTTCGAACCGCAGAAATTGAGTTCTAATGCCCGAAAAGCTCTGTCGCGTGCTTAGCACGTCGCTTGTATAACGACAGACTCGTGTGCATAGCCTGCACGTCATCGCAACTCTGAGGACTCTGGTTCCGCTTTGGACGCCTTTTTTCCAAAAATGAGTGGTGCACTCCTCTGATCATGATCCACTCTAACCACCTCGATCGAGCGGAAAACCGCTCAAAAGTTCAAAATCCTTCTATTTCTGACAGTTTAGTAAGATTTGAATTGATGAGGAGTTCAAATCAGTGAAATTTGAAGTCTTGTGAAATACACTGCGCACAACCGAACTGCAGACAAAGCGTTCTAACTTCATTGCGGCAAATAGGTCTTTGCAAAAAAGACCTGGCGGCTTCTGCATGAGTACGTCGCCATGCAGACAAGGTGTCAACTTCCAACCAAAAGTTTTCGCGTGTCAGAAATCTAGTTTTGCGCCTCAGAAGCGCGCTTACACCTCGGTAAGATGAGGCTCGTTTACCAAGATTAGCGACTACGCAATGTTGAGTTCAGCACTTTTCACCTCGTTCAGTGCAAAGGCTAAGCAAATCCTAGGACGTTCATCCGAGTCAAACAAGTGCTTCAAAATTTAGTGAAAAAGCAGTTTTTTGCAAATAATGTGAGTTATTATGCATTTTTTAGCAAAAAATGCAGTACGAATCTTCTTTTTGAAAGGCGACTCCTTCCAAGTGTAACAAATGTTAAATGTTTTAATGTTCTATATGTACAAAAAATTTGAGGTTCAAAAAACGCAGTACTGATTGAAAATGAGAGGTGGCTTTATAGCTGTAACCAGCCTTCGAAACCCGTTTTTTCAAATTTTCAATTTTTCTCCGGCCAAAATTCATGAAATTGGGAGCCGTTTTGGTCAATGGTATGACGTTAGTTTGCGCACAAAATAGTGGTTTTTCAGACAATTATGAGCAAAAGAGAGCAAATTACGGTGATTTTTAGGGTGGCTTTATAGCTATGGCCAGCACTGTGTATCGGGTGGTAGCAGGTGGTGACCGGGCAGCCGACTACTACCGCAGCCAGCCGCCAGAACTCGCGTAGCGCAGCCGCATACGGTAGGATAATTGCGCTAGCCGTCTGAAACTCTCCGCCGAGAGATTTCTTCGCACTCGTCGCGCTGAGGTGCGACATCAGCCTCAGACAGCGCGATAATATCGATCTTATACACCAATATCTATATCATTTTAAACAGCAAAAAATTCCTAGTTTATTGAGAACCATGCAAACAGTTACAAAACTATATACAAGCGACAAATCTCCAAAATTCGGCAAACAATTACAATTACAAAAGTGAATAAATGACAAATTAAATAGTTTTTTCTGTTACAAATTTGGACATCATAATACAATAATTATTAATTGAGGCTGTAGTTACATATGCGCCAGAACGATACTCTTCCTTAAAATCTGTCATAGCATTTATTATCCGTTCTCGACGCATCAAATCCTTTCTACGTAGTGGTTTGCAGCTTCGAGGGTTCTGATCAAAAGCTATTATGCATGATTTGTATCGCTTAATACTAAACAACCTCCAGAACGTGCAGAAATGTCCCCAGCGTGGTAACAGTAATTTTTTGAAGACATTCAAGGAGTTCCTCGAGTGGGGGATGAGTCCTTGCTTTCTGAAAACTTCAATTAAAATTCCAAAAAATTTAAAAAGTGATTCATAAAAAATTCTTACTTATGAAATGCCTCAGCTGCATTTGTAGTTCGCAGCTCCTCGATGTCAAATTTACACCACATGTCCTTATCACGCCTTAAAACCGTGTTTCCTCCAAGTACTTGAGAAATTTCTTACAAGGCACATAGGCAGCGTGCCTGCTATTAACTGGTGGAAACATCAGAGCTGGGACCCTTCTCGTCAAATCTTTTGGTAAAAAGACAACTCCTTTTACCGTATTCCACCATCTAACTACAGCTCTAATTTTCTTTGGCCCTCTTAAAGACTGCCGTAACCCCAAATGCTCAGCCATTCTGTTCCAAGCTTGTGCCAAATGAAAGGCACGGCCTTGAAGTCGCGCATCTGGGAAAGTTTCTCTAATTGCTCTTATAGCAGCCTGAAATCAGTGTTAATATCGGAATCAACCGGGTCGAATTTGCGCACCTTTTCGTAATCTAAAATTATTCTGATATTGCCATCTCCTACTTTTTCTTTTAGACACTCAAAGACCCTCTTGTAGACCGCGCGGTTTATTTACGCGTTATTGCAAACAGAATAGGAACCTAAAAAATTTTTGTAATCGAAACCGTTTGATTTCAACAAACCTCAAAACCACCACCGCACATCGCATGAACGGTGTACAGCTGCTCTTTTTCTATTCCTTATTGAATCGTGAGAGTTCAGCGGAGGGCATGCGGGAGTTCCTAGCACCTTCCCTCGCACCAAGTTCGCACCAGCATTCGCACCCAGGAGGGTTCTAGCACCTCCGCGCCTCAGAGGTCAGGCCCGCCCATTGCTTACTGGTCCCATTGTGAGATGTGCAAGCAGCGAGAACATAGGTTCAGATATTAAGGTGATAAGAGAGCAAGGTGGAGAAAAACCGAAGAACATAGTTATCATTTCTCAAGTGAAACTTCCGCTGTACCATCATTCAAAAATGAGCATTAATATTATTGAATTGAAGTAAAGCATCAATTTGAATGACTGAGTGACTAAAAGTGGTTAAGAACCCGACTACCTTCTCAACTTAAAAGGACCTATTTTGAAAGGGGTATAGCAAAATTTTGGGCAACCAGCCTGAGTCTTTCCCAGCAATTGGGACATTTGAGCACACATACTTTCCTACTTTCGCCTGAAATCATATATTCATGTGAGTTTCTCATTTTAAGTTCAACGATCAATAAGATAAAAATAATCAAAAAAAATTTTAAGTAGGAGATCCTACGATCGATTTACTAGGATACCAAACTTCGGTCGCATGTGTCATTAGAGAGTTGGCTAATTACAAACAAGACACTAAATTTGCAAGATATTTTCCACTTCGCTATATTCTTACAGTTAGTTGAATTTTAACTTGCAAATTGACTAGCTTCCTCATCATATATTGTGACTAGAATATTCTAAATTCTTAACTTACATTGATACTATATGCTTCAAAAATTATTCAAGCGCTAGCACTTGCTTTTTAGGGAGACGTCATTTCATCAGAAAACATGAGTAGAACATAATTCGAAATGCTGGAAATTCAGCTGCATTCATCTACGGATTCTAAACTTTATAAAAACATAGCTCTTTTGTTTCTCTATTTCAGTTCTATTATCCTCAAGTAAAATGAACCACTCTTACAGTGCTGTACACAATTCAAAATGAGGGCACTTAGAGTCAATAGTGATGGGCGAAGCCGCCCTTTGCCCTCGAGAAGGTGCGATGTCCTTCAAGGGATTTCTGGAGGTGCCAAGTACCCCTGCAAGGAAAAGCGGCCAGGCTTTGGGAACTCCTGCCACGCAGCCGGGTTCAGCTTGTGTACACCGTCTCCGATTAATGCCTTCAAACCAATATCATTAGTTGCTTAAAGAATTTGAAAGAATTAACTTCCAAAATTTCGAAATAAAATAAAAAAAATACCGCGATGACTTCGTCAGAGTAGTAATTGTGCAGGTCCGGTAATTGAAGCTGAAAAAAATCTTCTTCGGTCGGTAGAATTCTAAGTTCTTCGGGCACGTCGTTCATCTCTACTCGTCTAATCCGTGAAGGTAGCTCGAAAATTCTTATGAATAGAAAAGAATGGAAAAAAAAGAAAGGGAGGCACCTTGTAAATGAGCTTCTTCTGCTATCGTAACCTTTTTGTGGTTGGTTCCTTTCAATTTTGGATCGTTTTTTATATTTTGACAGCTCTAAAAATTGCGGAAAAATCCAAAAACCTCATAAGCTACACGGATAGCTTTGTCCTTATGTCTATCTAAAGGTATGCAGTTGTGAGTTAGAAGACATTGATCTTTATCGAACAAGTTCTCAAAAATCTGAAAAAGTGGTTTTTGATTTTTTTTTGATTTTTTTTTATTTTCACGTACAACAACTGATGTGCATTTTTTGTTTTGTTTCTTGCATCCATAGCATCTATATAAAGCCGTGTCGGCTCTTGATGATTTCTTATGGTATTGGAAGACGTAACAGAGACGCGAACCATGAATATCATACAAGATGACCGGATGAACTCCTTGTTCGCTTACCTCAAGTTTCCCGCGGAATTGGAACTTCACTAGTTGAAGTGTACAACTGGGAGGGCAGAGGCAACAAATTCTATATTATTAATTTTTTTTAAATTTCTATAGGCGCCTTTATAAAACCAAATCATGGAATACCTGAAGAAGCGATGAGTTCTCAAATACGTTTGTTGAGCCTGAGGCTCTTGTTGAAGGCTGTATAGATTAGACATTTTGGTTCTTGATGACCTACTCTATTGTCTTTTATATCAGCATTAGTGACCTACTCAATTTTTGACACACTTTGGCTCAGTCATTTGTCCTAGTTTGGTTTATCAGCTTTTTTATCATCACTAAGTCTTTGAATCCTCATTTAAGCAAACCTTTTTTCTCCTTTGGACCGTCCGTATTCCTCCGGTTTTGAATTTTAAAAAACAAATTTTTTGATAACTAAACACTTTTTGAATTTTGAATTGATTCACCTTTTGGTCAATTTAGAGATTGAAATTTTGGACCATTCTCCTCTAGGAAACTTTACTCTGTGTAAATTTGTTCATTTTCATTTTATCAATAAACTAAGAATTTTTTGCCGATCAAAATGATATAGATGTTGATAAAATTATTGATAATATCGCGCTATCCCTGAGGCTGATATCGCACCTCAGCGCGACGAGTGCGAAGAAATCTCTCGGCGAAGAGGAACCAGACGGTTAGCGTAATTATCCTACCGTATGCGGCTGGCTGTGGCAGCAGTCGGCTACCTGGGTACCACTTGCACGCCTCCCCACTATATCCATCGTCAGAGCTAGTCGACTGTGTCTTGATGCGAATTTGCGAAGTAATCAACAACCCATGTGTTCGGCGATATGCATTCACTACTGAGCGAAGATATGTCTTTGATCTGTCTCCGCTTGAATTTCAATGTATAATAGCCATGAATGGGTGACCACCGTAACGAGGCAGACACGTTGCCATTATGCAATCTTTGCAATCTTTATAAACTCCAATTTTTCATCAGTTCTTTGGTACTGTATTGCAACACAAATCTTGCATTGAAATTTCAAAGCATTCATTTGAAATTGCCCAAAGCAGCGTTTACAGATTGTGTTGCCGCGATATGACAATGGAGCGTATGACTTTTTGCTTTGGAAACACTCAATAAAAGCAAGGTTTTCTCTTTTCGAACATTATTTCATACGATGTATTGAATCGGGAGGATATTACGGAATTTCAAAAAATTTTGGTGCAAGAAATAAATGTAGTCATAGAATTTCTCATATTCTAAGGGTGAAGACATCTGAATGAAGCATAATAAGAACCATACATTCTTAACCACCGCTTGTACTTATGTGACTGGAATTATTTCTGTGCGTCGAAGAAATGGTAACAACAACAGTTTATTCA